>SNQJ01S0015872.1:89184-102820 GCA_010110895.2 Picea sitchensis | reverse complement strand
TTACGACATTCTAACATGGGAAGCTTTACAAAAAAGAGGGTGGATGGGCCCGGGGGTTTGCTATCTGTGCAGAGAGGCCGCTGAAGATAACGCTCACCTCTTTATTCACTGTCATTTCACAAAGGCGGTCTGGACATTTTGCCTTACAACGCTGAATCTGAAATTGGACTGGAATGGACAAAATCTAAACGATTCTATGGAGATTTGGCTTCAGAACAAAGCCGCGCCAAAGAAACTTCCCGTGCTGATTTGTTGGTTCCTGTGGAAGGAGCGCAACAAAGCGCCATTTGAAGGGAAAGATCCCTCTACCAATGTCGTTGTCCACAAAAATTTAAATTGCCTTTCCCGCAAACATTTAGAGGGTAGGCAAAATACATTAAGATTGAGTCCGAATTCTCGTGAAAATGGATACACGATGCCTTTCTTCGACGGGGCGTCCATAAACAGGGGATCAATTTGTGGGGCAGGGGGATCCATGAAAAGACTATTTGACCTAGATATTAGGTGGATTTTCAATTGCAGAGCAGGCTCCAATACGAAGGTTGAGTTAGTTGGAGTGTGGGCAACTTTTATTGTGGAAAAACTTCTGGATATTCATGATCTTCAGATGTTGGGGGACTCCAAGGTGGTTATCGAGTGGCTACAACGAAAGGGCAATCTACATGCTACCAAAATCGAAGGTTGGAAACGCAGAGTTCAGAACTTGGAGAAAATTTTCCAAGGCGTCTTTTTTCAACACATAGACAGGGAATCAAATGAAGAGGATGATACTTTTTCTAAAAGAGCTCTCGATTTGCCTAAAGGGAGATTGATATATTTCACTTGGGATGGTGGAAGAGAAGGGCCACCAAATTTTATAATTTTTTTTTTAAATTTGAGGAATTGTTCCATTGCTAGAGTTGACTGCTTTTTTCTTTTATTTCTGGTATGAGACCTTATGCCTTGGTTATGGGGGCAGCGTTATTTCTCCTTTTAGGCCCTGAGTTTCTCTTCAGTTTGAGAAGCTATGATTCATGCATTAGATGGTGGGATAAAGTCTCTAGAAAGCGAGGGCCGGTTTATAGGATCGATCTTTCCTGTATCTTTGCGCTATCGATGTAAAAAAATTATATCAATATAATTTGAGCTATTTTTCTTCTGAAAAAAAAAATTAGAAGATGATGATTCACATGACAAAAGTGAATGATTCACATAATGTGAAAGACCAAGTGACATTTTTAGAAATTTTTAACATTTTATATGTTTTTATTTGATTTTGATTTTTAAATTTAATAATAATTGTGGAAACCATATACAGATAGTCATAATCATATATAGACGTTTCCAACCAATTAAACAATTAAGAAATAGAATGTTTAAATTACACACACACACACACACACACACACACATATATGACCAACTGGAAAAGATAAATATGAAACATTGCCCCAAAGACACCACTTGATAGTCAATAATCTCTATGAGCAGATGTGAAAATGCAAAGAAAAATACACATAGATTAAAAGTTGAAGAAAACCATATTAAAGCAAACATAATGCACTCAACTAGATTTTATCATGAGTTCATTCATGATTTATTGAGTCGATAAAGAATTTATAAATTCCCTACAAACAATTTGGAATGTATGTTTTAGCTATACATTTTAATGAAATCGTCCCAATTATTTGAGCATAGTTTGACAAAAGGTACAACTAGATTTAATGAAGGGTTTAGCCCAATTGTTAGTTGAAATAGAAATAAAGAGAGTTGGATTACGGTTGAAGAAACACCCGCAAAAATTGATGGTGAGGGTCGAAATAGAAATCGATGAAAGACAAGGGAACGGTCTAAGAATGGTTAAGTTTCTTATTTAGTGTAAAACCAGAGTAGCTTGTCAAGACTTGGACTCGGCGCTTTAAATCCCTGCGATTTGCACCAGAATATAAAATCAACCCTAGAAACTTAGCTTCCAGATATTAAACTAGATTGTATTGCAATGATTTGTGTGATGAATGACTTTGGAAATATTTAGGGGGAATGTGATATGCTTGGAAAGTCTTGGAGATGGTTGGAAAAAAAACCGAGACAAAGAAAACCCTCAAACAAATGATATAAATCCAGTCTAGCGATGAAACCTTGGAAATTGATTTGATAATAAAAATTTAGCACGTAACCCTAGAGATCTACAAAAAGTAATAAATATTTCTGAGGAAGAAGATAATCCCTTGAAACTCTAGTTCATTGGCGGTTAGAGATGAAATATGAAAACCCATCAACCATAAACTTTGAAAATGATATTATATTAAGCTCAAAAAATAAAAATAAAATTGACAAATTTATTTTAAGAGGGGGTTTGATTGGAAAAAATTTAAATCTAAAATACCTTAGTTCATTGGGCAATGGGGTCTCTTACCATGGTGAAAAATTTTGTTTCTCAAAAAAGATTTTCTCTTGGAGACCTTTGTATGAGATAATGAACCTAATGATAATTCAAAGCACAACAAACCTTAGGAAATTCTTTTATGGAAGAAAATTAAATTAAATCTCTAGAGGTTTAAAAACAAATTTAATTAAACTTTACATGCAAAAAAGGAGCTAAGTCTTCAAGATTAGCCTTTTAGGAATATAAATAATAATAATAATAAATGAGGAAGAAGGTAGGTTGTGATCCATACCTCATTCAATCGCCATTTTTTGTAACACTTGCTCAATTAATAAAATTATCATGATCTTACCGTCATTAAGTACAAGATATTTCCATCCAAAAATGAAACAGATTCCACACCACAATGCTTGAGTAAGAAAAATTCCTTTATTCTCCAATCCAATCCCCCTTTACAAATGAGAGGCCTTCCCCTTTTATAGATGAAGAGAAAGCCCTAAACCATTTACAAAAACCATGGGTAAAAAGAATGCCATGGTAAAATCATTGAACCATGAGAAAATTAATATTTAAATGTGATCTTACGATGAATAATGATTTTTCCCTTGATGCATTCAAATCGTAATAAAATAGTTCTTTTCTTTTCCTTGACAAGGTCAATCACCATAAAATAATGTTTTTTGTGATGCACGCCTTTTATTAAAGTGTCAAATAGGTTAAATAAATTCAACACCTTGCTCCATTAATGAAATAAATCATGTGCCAAGGTGAAATTCGTCCTTCCACTTAAATTGAGATATTAAGCATGTGCTCAAATATAAAATGGGTGCTCCATGTGTCCAATAACACTCCAATGTGCAATATCTCCATAGGATGATGGGTCTAACCTCTTAGAAAATCACTAATTCATAGTTCCAAGTGACAATTTCCTAGTAAACATAACATTTTAATTTAATTTTGACACTTGCCTAAATTTTTCCTAGAGAAACATTGTCAATAATTTTAAGTAATCCCACTCTTAAGGAAAACCCATATTTCCTAATTTTTTAAGGTGGAGGATAGCCAATTAGTGAGATTAGTGATGAAAGGGGAAAAGAGGAATGTTCATGTGATGACTCTCAGAGTTGTGGACATGCATAGGTCAATTTTAGCTTTCTTTTTGTGCCTCTAGCTTTATTTAGCTAGGTATATTTTTTTATAGTATCCTTCTAGAGGGAGCCTTATTACTTCAGTCTGCACAAACTTCCCATTTTTTTGCTTTGATTTTTTCTAAGTCCTTTCCTGCTTTAGATAGACATTTTTCTCTAAGGACTTTGAAAGGGGGGGACCATAGTGAAGTAGTTATACTTTATTTTCTTTGTTCTTCACATCTTTAGCCTTCATGGATTTATTTGATTTAGGCTTTTAACTTTGACCTTTCCTTTTGACCTTTGAGTAGTCATACATGGCGGGATGAAACTATTTTTTTTTATTGTGGATGGAAATGAGTGATACTTAGGGAAATGAAAAGTGCTTGGTGTGATTAGGATATAGTTTGCACTACCAAATCTAAAAACTTAGTGGTATGAAAGATCTTATAAGAGGACACACTTCTGATAAAAAATATGTTTCCCATGGTAACAATATGCAAGTGAGAAAACCTTATATGCTATGACATCATAGTCAACCGTCGTAAGGTAACCACAACTTCATGACACGTCAGGGGGTTATACCATCTTTTCTAAACAAATATTATACATGGAGTATCTATGGAGTGATGTGGATCACCAAGGAGTATTTGAGCATCCGAAGTAAGCACATCATGGTTCATTTTTTTCTTCCAGCATCATGTCGCAAATTGGAGAATGGAAAGGATTAAGTATGAAACTAGTCAAAGAGGATGGAAAGCTCATACATGAAGGTACAACTTAGTTGTCAATTTAACAATAACTCTATAGAGCTCTCGTTTTTCTAAGGGTCACATTTTTTACCCCGTTTTTAAAAATGGTGCTACTGGTAGCACCCCACCTCCCTTTTTATTTTTTATTATTATTTTTAAATGTTTCCACATTATTTTTTTAAATGTTTAATTTTTCATCTATTTTCAATTTTTTTGAATGTTTTTTTTCCATGGTGTTTTTAATCATTTTTCCATGCTTCTTTCAATCTTAAAAATATTTTTTACCATTTACTTTTTTTAAATTAAGAATTTTCATATAATTGTGTCTCATCAATTAATTTATGGTTCCATACTTTTTAAATATAGTGGAAAATATCTTAATCTCATAGGGATTTTGATTCCAAGAAGATGGATTTCTAGGGTTTGAAGCAACTGCAAGCTAGGGGTTGGTAGTCACAGCCATAGCAGAGGATAGCATGAGCACCAAAGGGCAGAGTCAGGGAACCCCCTCATACAAACAGGTAGTGGTGGACAGGGGGAAAGGGCCAAGAGGTGTAGGTTTCAAGGCACAAATGACATGCACCTCGGGATTAGACCCAGAAAAAAGTAAGGAAATGAACCAGGGTAAAAGCGAGTGCATGGGGGAAGAAGACAAAGAAACGCAGAGTGAGGCACAAGACACAGTGAAGCCAAACGAGATAGAAGGGCATAAACTGTGTAAAACCAAAACAACAATGATACCCAAGGTGATACTGGAGGATATGCAAACACAACTCTACAGGGACCAGATAAAGACGCATGCGCTAATTTGCAATTTTATGGGTTTGGGGCCCACAGAGTGAACACTGCGCAACTGGATTAAATATGACTAGAAGCCAAGTGGAGAAGTGGAGCTCTACCTAGGCTCGAAAGGAATCTTTACAACAGTATTCATGAACCTGGAAGACAGGGATAGAGTCTTTGAGGGGGGGGCATACTTCCACGCCTCAGCAGGACTGTACATGCGGCCATGGAAGGAGAATTTCTCCCCAGAAGAAGAGACATTCAAAAAGGTGTTGGTCTAGCTGAGATTTTATTCCTTACCGTTAGACTACTGGTTTCCCTCTACTTTCGAAGAAATAGGGAACAAAATGGGGAAATATGTGAAGACTTCAGAAGCCACCCTAAAAGGGAGATATACATATTACACAAGAATCTGCATAGAGATGGATGTGTCGGGAGCACTCCCAGAAGCCATAAGTTTGGAATTAAGGGATGAGGAGTGGATCCAAAACATAGATTACGAGAAGATCCACTTCAGATGTAAAAGATGTCATGAACATGGACACCTGGTCAGAGAATGCCCTCTTAATAAAAAACAGAAAGTGGAAAGCTCCAAACCACGACAGGATGAGGATGGGTTTATAAAACTGAACCACAAGAGCAGAGCAAACAAAAAGCAGAGTAAAACCCCAACAGGAAGTAACCCGGAGACCCAGAATAGAATAGAAGGATGGGAAAAAACCAATAAAGGGGAAGAAGGAGAAAAGGAATCGAAAAAATCTCAAGAATCTAGAGAACAAGCAACAAACGAGCCCACCGATCGGCCAAGTAATAAGAAGGAACAGGTGAGTGGCGCAACTCCTATGGATGGAGAAACTAGAGACGACAACACCCCCATGAAAGAAGAAAAGGGATATTTGGAGATGACCCCAAGCAAAGTAGGTACAGAAGATCCAGATCTTAGAGACCTTGTGGAAAGGGAAGGGATAGATCTCCCAAACATATTGGAGTAATGGAAAAGACAGGGAGTAGATAACGTACCAACAGAGCAACTAGACCGCATCCAGTACCTGTTTTTTCTTAGAGAGGAAGCCAAAGCTAGAGGACTAAAGAACACACATAGGGATATAGGACACCTAAGAGTCAAAGTCGGCAAGGGACAACCACAACTCTCACCCAAGCAGAAGAGGAGGAAAAAAGGCAGGAAATCAAACAACGTATCCCTACAGGATCTTGAAGTGCTACTAATAAAATTGGGTAAGATCAAGAAACGCTTCCCCAACTCCCCCCCACATGTTTAAATGAAGGTTATAACTTGGAATATAAGAGGCCTAAACAACCCGAGAAAGCAGAGAATCCTTAAAAATAGACTAAAGAAGGAACAACCAGATCTTTGTTTCATTCAAGAGACAAAATGCACTACAGATAGAATGGAAACAAACAGTAAACAACAATGGTGTAAACACAAGATGGTGGCTATCGGAGGCCACCAAATGGCAAGAGGTGTTTTCACCTTGTAGAACCCACAAGTGTTGAGCCTAATAGCAGCAGAAGCGACCAGACACACACTTACGATTAGCATGCAAATCATTGGAAACACGGAGGTGATTCTATGCACTAATGTGTATGGACCCTAGGTGTTAGAGGAAAAGAGAAGAATGATACGAGACCTAGAAGACCTTAAAACCTGATCCAACAACCTCCAATGGATCCTGGCAGGGGACTTCAACATCATCACGTCAATTGCGGAGAAAAAAGGAGGTACAAGAAGATTGGATAGGGATGTGAAAGAGTTCTCAAAGTTCATAGACACAATGGAGATGGTAGACCTCAAAACTAATAATGGCTAGTTCACCTGAAACAATAAATGGATGAGCCAGTATCAGGTAGCAATAAGAATCGACAAATTCTTAGTATCAGAGTCAATCATTATGTAGGGGCTAACCTTAGAATGCAGCATCCTTCTCTGGGGGGGGGTCTAATCACTGTCTAGTCCAACTGGAAGAAGGATTCCAAACCACACTGAAGAATAGACCCTTCAGATTTGAGAAATTTTGGATCGATCACTCCATTTTCAAGGAAAGAATGAAACAATGGTGGTGGGAGGAGCAACCAGAGCAAGGGAAAATGATGTTCAAACTCTATAAGAAGCTAAAGTACATCAAATATAAGCTCAAGGAGTGGAACACAGACATATTTGGAAATATAAACCAAGAGAAAAATAACATAGAAGACAAAATGAGAAAACTCCAGGAAACTTGCATAATTGAGGGCTATACGGAGGATCGAAAAAAGGAAGAGATCCAGATGACCCAGGAATGGGAAGCTAGATGTTAGCATGAAGAAACACTTTGGCGACAAAAGTCTCGTATCAGATGGCTAAAGGAAGGAGAGCAGAACACCAAGTTTTTTTATAGAACAACCATGGCTAGAAGAGCCCAAAACAAAATCCTGAAGATTAAGGACCATGATGGAATTGAGCGAGAATATCATAAGGAGATCAAAACCACTCTAGTAAATCACTTCCACGGGATAGCCCAGGAACCCAACCAAGACAAAATGGAGGAAATCCAAAGGGTAACCCAACATATCTCCCGTCTGGTCACCGAGAAACAAAATAACAACCTAAACAAACCCATTGTTGAGGAGGAAATTGACCAAGTGATCCAGGAAATTCCCAATGGGAGATTCCTAGGTCCAGATGGCTTCAAAGTGGAGTTTTTCAAATCCTACTGGGAATTTGTCAAATATGATGTTTATAGGATAGTGGAAGACTCTAGACGATTATCCTCCATTCTAAAAGTAATAAATGCTACAATGATTACCCTAATCCCCAAAGAAAATGAATAAAAAACCCCTGACCACTATAGACCTCTAGCACTATGCACTGTGGTTTACAAGATAATCTCGAAAGTCATATAAAATAGATTGAAAACCCTCCTACCCAAACTGATCTCACAAGAACAGGTAGGCTTCGTGGCAGAAAGACAATTAATGGACAATATCATCCATGCCCACGAGCTTATCGACACCTTGAAGTTTCATAAGAGAGGGGGAATGATAATACAACTGGACCTAGCAAAAGCTTATGAAAAAATTATTTGGCACTATATGGTCAAGACTCTGGAAGCCTTTGGTTTCACCCAACACTGGATCAGCTGGATAGTCAGCCTAGTGTCCACAACTAGTTACTCGCTCCTAATAAATGGATCCCCAACCAAACCTTTCTGGCCCATGAGAGGCATCAGACAAGGAGACCCATTGTCCCCCTTCTTGTTCATCCTGATGATGGAAGGTCTCAGTTGAAGCATAAAAAGCACAACAACAGTAGGAGAAATAACAAGCATCAAACCTTTCGAAAACTGCCCTACTTCCACACACCAATAGTTCATGGATGACACTTTACTTCATGGCATATCCACGGTCAAGGAAGAAAAATCCTACAAACAAATCCTAAAATATTTTGGGGAAGCCTCAGGTGCAGAGATCAACCACTCTAAATCTATGATCTTCTTCTTCAATACCAACCCTGCAATCCAAATAAATATGGCCAATATTTTAGGCTTTGAACGCAAAACACTCCCAACCAAGTACTTGGGCATTCCCTTGACAGACAAAGATTACAAAAAGTTAACTTGGGAGGGAATAATCAACAAGTTACAGGAGCAGGTGAACAAATGGACGTACAGATCCCTCAACCTAGAAGGAAGACTTATTCTAACCAAGTATGTTCTGCAAGCAATTCCAACCTTTATGATGTCCGTTTTCCCAACCCCCAAGGGGATACTACAAAAAATAAGAACCATCCAAAGGGACTTCTTGTGGCGAGGAGTGGAAACAAAGAAAAAATGGGCCCTGGTGGCTTGGGAGAAGGTCTATAAACTAAAAAGCAAAGGAGGCCTGGGGCTACAAGACCCGCAAGTAACCAATGACACCTACGAGGTGAAACTCTGGTGGCACTAGGTCAAAGAAACCACTACACCATGGGTAAACATATGGAAGGCAAATTATTCCCCAGACATAAGCAACCATGACATAATCTGCTTCAGAGGAACCAAGGAGGGTTCAATCATCTCGAACCTAGCTTGGCACAACAAAGCTTGGATCCAGACACACAAGTTTTGGGAAGTAAGGAATGGAAGAATAGCCACATTCTGGGAGGATGCTTGGCAACAAGAATCTAGAATGGAAAATCCGGACAGGGAGGAAATCCAACATGAGATGATTGCGCAGGGTAAAACTAGAGTCTACCATTACTGGAAATAAGAAACAGATCGCAACAAATGGAGAATCTGGGACACTCTCACTCCACAAAATAGAGACCAAAATGCAACAATAGTAAAAGAGGTGGAGGAGGAATTGGGGAGACGAAAAATTGCAGTCTCGGAAGGAAATGACCAACTGAGATGGGGAAAAAAAGACAGAGGGGAATTCAACTTAAAATAAGCCTGACATTATATTGTGGACTAGGACCAAGAAGACTCAGTGCAACAACGGGATAAGCTTTGGAATATCCCCCAATGGCCAAAAATAAAAATTTTCAAATGGTTAATACTCCACAACCGAATTCTAACTTGGGAAAACCTAAGGAAAAGGGGATTCATAGGCCCATCCATATGTCACCTCTATCAATCTAAGGAAGAAAAAACGAACCATCTCCTAGATGAATGCATCTACATAATAGAGATATGGGACGGGGCGACATGTATCTTCTGACAGTCCAATAGGATCTGAGGTAACATCTCCTCAACTATCAATATCTAGAAAGAGAACTATAGCGAAAACGAAGAGGTGAATCTCTATTGGACCCTCATTCCGGGGATGATCATATGGGCAATATGGAAAGATAGGAACTAGCGCATATTCAGGAACGAAATCCATCTGGAAGGGAAAATCAAGGAAACAATAACCTCCATGATAAGAGAAACAGTGAAAAGCCACAACTGCTAGATATGAAGAGCGCAACTCACAGACCAGGACTCCTGAATCCTAGAATATTTCCACCTAAAAGACGGATGAAATCATAGTCAAGTAAGACGGCTACCACAACTCCAAGAAGGTGAGCGCAACTGGAAACCCCCACCAGCAGGATCCCTCAAGTTGAATTTTGATGGGGCGTCAAAAGGTAACCTAGGACAAACATGAATGGGAGGAGTAATCAGCGATAATGAGGGAAACATAATCGGACTATACACTGGGAGTCTTGGAAACTCAAACAACAAAGCCGCAGAATTTGAAGCCCTGGAGACCGTCCTCAAGATTCTAAGCCATGAAAGGATGACAAATTCCATAGTGGAAGGTGATTCCATGTTGGTTATCAACACAGTAAAGAGACTCCAAAATGGCACTAGAGTGGGAAAAATTCAGAGGCACTTGCGCTTGGCACATTCCCTGCAAAAAATTCAGGAGCACTTGCAGACGGGGATCATAGTGGAGTTGCGCTGGGTACGTAGGTTAGCAAATGGACTAGCGGACATAATCACTAACGAGGGGGTCAACAAGGAAGGACCAGAACTTGACACTATCTGGAGTAACATCCTGAATGGTCAGTTCAGAACAGACTGCATCCAACTAGCGGTAAAAGACTGTGATGGTAGTCGAAGTACAGACGACCACATCGAGGAAGGAGATGCGGGGATAACTGAAGGGCACATAGGAACTAGGCAGAATCCGATAGCCCATCACTCAAACACAAGTTACAATGCAGACCCAGGTCACACAACAAAAGGAGGTACGACACCAAGTTCCTATCAACAGGAAGAATTACAGGGGTTGCTCGTGGGAAAGAAGAAAAGATAATCAGCAGGCGGAAAAGGACAAAGGGAAAAAGGAGTTACCATGGTCAAGAATGGGTACACCTCATCCAAGTACAGATACAGGGAGTGGTACTATAGTTCATAAAACGTGCAGAGAAAAAGACTGGCACAGGGATTACGAAAGGGCTCCCAAGAGCACACATACCGAGACAGTGAAAAAGGACCAGAAGGTACACCTTTACGGGTGGCCCATGATTGCTAGGATGATATCCCAGCTGGGGAAATCCCATAAGAGAAGGAACACTAGGAATAGCCACAGACAGGAGAGGAGCAATTACAAAGGCCATCTTAAAAACAGGGAAGGAGAAAATAGGAACAGAAGAAGAACGCAAGGCAAAAACCACCACAAACAAGCCGAGATGGTACGAATGAAGAAAACCCATAGTAAGAGAGGTCCCCAGGGGAAAGAACCTCCGACAAGATGCTCCAGGAGGATTACAAGGATGGAGCAAGCGGCCAGAGAAGCCAAGGGTACCTTTCATAGGCAGGTCAAACCAAAGGGCAAAGCAATCATCACCAGGTGGAAGAAAGAAATCAACACCAAACGCACGGGAAAATCCTGGAAGGAACTGATTCAGGAAGTAGACTCAATAAGGGACCCAGGGGCCACACAACCCAGAATAACCCTCTACCACAAAATGGTGGAGGAGGCCTGGCAAACAAATATGTTAATAGGAACTATGAGCTCTGAGCGGAAAGAGGTCAGTAGGAAGGCTAATAGGGACCGCAAAAATTTTCTCACTAAAATCTTGAGTCGCCTCAACAACCTGTAGGCCAGTACAAAACAGCTAGCTGAGGACCAAAGGAACCAGAAGGAGAAAATGGAATGAATGGTAGGCCAATTCCACCTTTACCTATGCTATGTCCACCAGATGGACATCACGCCAGTAGACTGGAGTGGAACACCAGTCTGTATCAGAAAGACGCGCACGATGCTCTAGAGGAAGAAGAATGAGGAAAGAAAGGATGGAGATGAAAAATACCCTATCATCCTAGACTAGCACTGGTTCAACCACTAGTCAAGTCGTGTTCAGTGTAGGTGCAACCCCCTTTTATGATTATGTCTTTTATGTATATGATTTTGTTTAGCTTTTCAAACTAGATATCGGAGGAGTGGGTTGGTTTCCCATGGTGGTGGCCCAGCCTTACCCCCTACTATCTTAGAAAGCACAACTACGGAATCCCTGATCTGCTTTCCTTTTTGGCAGATCAAGAGATTCCCCCTCTTTTTGTATCATAACCTCTTTCAGTAATACAGGAACTCACACTCACTTACAAAAAAAAAATATAGTGGAAAATATCATTTTTAACACATTTTTTTACCTTTACTTCAATACACAGAAAATAATTGTAGTTAAATAACACTATTTTTTCAAAATTTAGCAAAATAATATAATTCATTTATTTTTTGATAAATTAAAAACTAAAAAATTTAAGAAAAAGAAAAGAATTGAAATTAAAAAAAAAAAATTAAAAGTAAATTTATTTAAAAAAAAATATTAAAGAAAAACTTAAAAAACTAACCAGGAAGAAAAACCAAAAAATTTAAAAATATATAAAAATTAAGAGAAACAAGAAAAAAAGGGTAATAAAAAACAATTATGGCAAAAAAAATTTAAAATGTTAAAACAAAATTTAAAAATATATATATAAAAAAAAAACAAATTAATAAACCTAAAATAGAAAATTTAATACAAAATAATAAATAAATAAATAAATTCAAAAAATTTCAAAAAAACTTAAAATTACAACTAAAATAATAAAATTTATATTAAAAAACATTAAAAAAATAATAATAATATATATATATATATATAAATTAAAAATATATAAAAATTAAGAGAAAACAAGAAAAAAAAGGTAATAAAAAACAATTATGGCAAAACAAATTTAAAATGTTAAAACAAAATTTAAAAATATATATTAAAAAAAAACAAATTAATAAACCTAAAATAGAAAATTTAATACAAAATAATAAAAAAAAAATTAAATAAAAAAAATCCGAATAATTTCAAAAAAACTTAAAATTACAACTAAAATAATAAAATTTATATTAAAAAACATTAAAAAAATAAAAATAAAACACACACACACACACACACACACACACACATATATATATATAAAGGGCGGGGGCGATGTTGGGCATCGCCCCAATCCCCCTCGTGGGAAAGGCTCAGATCTCGTGGAGGCCATGGGACCTGGGGGATTTAGACATTGCCTGCACAAGGCATTGGGGTGATGCCTGACATCGGCCCTACAACCCTCTGGCCGATAGACAACTGACACGTCGACTTTCTGTCGGTTGGAGGGCTATGGGGGGCGATGCTGAGCATCGCCCCAACCCCTGTGTGAGCCAACTCCAGGTCTCGTGGACGCCACAGGACCTAGGCCTGACCCACGTGGGGGGTCAGGGTGATGCCCAACATCGCCCTTGCCCTATATATATATATAACGTTTTTAATCGTTTTTTTTTTTAATTTTTATTGAAATTTTCTATTTTAATTTCTTTTTCTTAAATGTTTTTAATACAAAGTTTTAGTATTTTTTTATATATATATATTTTTAATATTTTTTTGAATTTTGACTTGTTTTTAGTATTTTTTTGGTTTTTTTTCTCATATTTTTATTTTTATTTTTTTAAGGTTTCAAGGGGATTTTTTTATTATATATAATAATAATAATAATAATAATAATAATAATAATAATCTATTTTTAAGGTCACAGCCAAGCCAGCACACCAAATTGGTGTATGAGACCCCCTTGTTTGTGGGACAAGGGACCCCCCTCCGCCCAACGATTTGACTGGTAAAG
>SNQJ01S0015872.1:76154-89174 GCA_010110895.2 Picea sitchensis | reverse complement strand
TACCCTACCCCCCTCTGGATTTGAACCTGTGACCTCTTAAGAGGAAACACATGTTCTTAACCATTAGGCCCACTCAGGCTATTTTTCGATGGAATATATATATATATATATATAATTGTTTTTCGATGGAAATTTTATTTTATTTTTAGTTTTTTTCCACATTTTTTGTAATGTTTTTTTTTTCTTTCAAATTTGGGTTTTGAATATATATTTTAAAATGTATTGTTTTCATGGCATTATGTATTATCGTGTTCTTGGAGTGATAAACTAAGATTTAAAAATTAAGCATTTAAAGGTTCATTTTATGATTTTGTTTATAGTAATGATGATTTCTTTTACCACTTTAAACAAATGTGTCATTTTAATACCCCAATTTTAGAATGGGTGCTACCGGTAGCAGTACTTTTCAATTTGATGGTTGATTTTGAGGTTTTGGTTTCAATGGTACCAACTACTAAAAAGATGATTTCAAATTATCAATAATTTTAACATTTTGAAAAAAACATTTTGCTTTATGTAACATCATTTTTTTATTTAGGTGTCGGTTTTAAGGGTTTTTTGAGCTAATGCATGATTTTTTAAGGCCATGCTTGAAAAATGTTGTAATTTTGACCCCGTTTGAAAAAATGGTGCTACCAATAGCACCAGTTTTTTTATTTTGGGGTTGATTTTCATATTTTTTATGCAAAAATATGGGTTTTTTGGGCTAGAGTTCTCATTTTGAGGTCACAATTCTCGTTAAGTTGATAACTCTATTGTATATGTTACTGTTGTAAGGGTATCCAGAGGTTTTTACCCTTGAGAGCGTAACATCTAGCACCTACTTGGGGACATGATCTTCATGAAAGAGTGTATGAGAACCTCATATTTTTCGTAAACCAGTGAGTTACACACACTATGGAAGCAAAAAATCACATAAAATTCTGAGGAGAATCTACCACCCTGGTTAGGTAAAAATGAAAAATGACTATTGTAATACCCTAGGTTAATCACCGGTGTAATTGTGCATATGCTTTATAGGATGGTGAGCTAGGATATTATAGGCCCGAGTGCCTATGTGATTATTAGGCTGGAGAGCCTGGATTTCTAAAAGGCCAACGTGCCGATATTGTAATTTGTAATCATACTCATATATTAATAAAAGTACACCATTGTTGCAGACCAACCCAACTAAAGCTATGGGGGGCTAAACTCCACTAGAAAGGAAAAGGGGTACTGAGAGTCTAGGAAAGGGATAAGCTAAGGGGGATTAAGCCCAATGGAATATTATATTAATATTCCTTAAAACTAAAGTCATGGATATGAATATATCCTAACTTTGTTAAGTGGGGATAAGTGAATTACTTGAGTACAATGTGTCATAAAAAACACATGCATATATAAGAAGGGGATTTCATGTATTTCCCATCATTATTTCATGATTATTCCATGATTTCCATCATTCGTACCAGAAAGGAGGTAAACTATTGTGGCCATTTCCATACTTGTACCGGATATTGTTGTTGTTGAAGATGTGGGTTGTCAGGATCATGTTGTTGTTGAAGAGGTAGGTTGTCAGGCCCATATGAAGAGGAGGGTTGTCAAGCCTATATGAAGAGGTGGGTTGTCAATCCCATGGTCGAAGAAGTGGGTTTTCGGGGCCATGTGCATTCTCTCTAGGTGAGAGAACTACTAGAAATTAATTCCCAAAATGCCAAGTTGTAGATATAGGGCTCTAAGACTCCCTATCCGACCTATTATTGAAGCCTTGGAAGGGAAGTGGGGCATCCGAAGGACTATTGAGTAGAGAAGGGGCACACTTCCTGGGGTTGGACATGCATGTGGGGGGTGAGGGAATGTAGGATGGTTGCTAGAGTTGGTGTTGATGTTTTGTCATCCTCAACTCTTGATAGTTATTTCCTTATGATTAATAACAGGATACACTTTCAGACAATAGTTATCATAGAATAACTATACACTGAAAATATCAACTATAATACTACAGTGAAAATGAAAAGATATGGAAATATTAAACATGCACAGTAAACACAAGAACACAAGAGTTTATCCTAGGAAACCCAACCTTTGGAGAAAACCCAACAACCTTTCTATAGAAGAATTCAATCCAAGATATCACTAGTACATCACCATCAATAGCCAAAATACTATATAGAGAATATCCTCCCTAAGGCTAGCATCACCAAGACCTAGCACCTCAACAACATGACCAAGAGAAACCAATAATATCCTTCCTAAGTGTGGTGCACTATCAATATATCGAAAAATTGAAAATAACAAAATTACCAAAACTGCAGTTGCAACTACCTTGTGTGCACTGCATAAGGAGTTGTTTGACTATCCAAATGAAATGATCTAGTCCTGTATTTATACTAATGTGGGTGCCTATCTGGGGCTGACTTCTTATTCTAGGTCTTCAAATTACTTTATTATTTTTTGTCTTTTACTGGTGGGGTCGACTTCTCTTCCCAAGTCTTCAATTTCTTCCTAGGGGTTTTGTAATGGTGTAGATGGGTCTTCTTGTACTTTCATGTGGAGAATAACTTGTCTGAAGTTGCAAATATTCATCATTCCCTCTCAATGAGGGAGGAATTATCCATACTTGGATTTCTTCTGTCATAGAAAGGTTGTCTTCATGAGCCATGTTGATGTTCCATCTCTGCACATGCATTTCATCCCGGAATATGCATGTGATAGAATCATGAGTCCATCTACTCCTCAACAAGAGAAAGACTATACTTGGGCCATTCACCACTAGCAAGGAACCATGGATGAATTAATCATTTACCCTTGGTCATATCAGTACTATCATATCCCCATGCATGACCAATCTGGGATAATGTCTGCTCGATGCTATGGGTCACTCACTACTAGAAGATCCCCATAAGTAAATGAAGCATTCTCCTTTGGTCATATCATCACTAGCATAGCCTCGTGCATGAACAAACTGGGAAAATATTTGCCCAATGCTATTGCTTGGAGAACATCAACATACCTAGGACATTCACCACAAGCAAAGCCCCGTGAGTGAATGAATCATTCTCCCTTTGGTAATAACATCACTAGCATAGCCCCGTGCATGACCAATCTAGGAGAATGTCTGCCCAATGTTATAACATCAACACTCATCACTAGCCAAATCAACATGGATAATCCTGTGTATCATCCCCCTCATCCAAGTCAGCGTGGCCACTCTGGGAGGATATCTTGCAATTTGCTCATCTATGGATAAGTACTGGAGATTCACTGCTCCCTTTTGTACCATGTCTCATATGAAGTCCTACAAGAAGCTTCTAAAGTTGCACCACTTCCTGAATTGCGACACTAGCTATGGAATTCTCTGTCTATGTTGTATTGAGTGTTATAGAAGCATGCTTCTAGATTATCATGGAAATTGTAACTGATTCTAAGTTGAAGCAACACCTTGAGGTGCTCAAACTTTCTACTGCACTCCCTGCTCAATCAGAATTTGTATATCTCTGTAGCCTCACTTCATCACTAGAGACAAACCATACCCAACTGTAACATGCTTTGCTACCACCCATTGGAACTTCCTTGGCTTCAACCAAATATTGGCTCAGGGTGCTCACTGCAAAAACAATATCTGGCCTGGAATTAACCAGGTACATCAAGGATCCAATCTAATTTCTGTACATCGTGGGATCCACGAAATATGAATCTGAAGCAGAATCATTGAACTTCTTAGGATTTGTCTCCATGGCCTTGCAGTCCATCATATCAAACCTCATAAGTATCCCCTGACTGACGAAGATCTCATCTGATATTTGTCACACCTCCAATCCCATAGTACATCTGGCCAAGATCCTTCATCTTGAACTTTGAGGTCAACTCCCTCTTAAACTAAACAAAGATATATTCTACTCTTGTGAGGAACAAATCATCAACATAGATAAAAGAATCATCATCAAAAACCTTGTAGCAAAGGTTGGGATCTGCATCATCCTAGGCTCATCAAGTATCCATCAATCCTGGAGTACCATGCTCCCTATGAATCATGACTCCCTCTGAGTCTGTACAATCTCTAGAGCCATCTTCTCCCTCTGCATCTGTTGATCTCCTATGAAGTATGATTTCCAATGAACTGCCCTGGGCGTTTTCTCCTCCCTACTGGATCCTAAGGGATGAAACCCTCTTAACTCTAGCTCCCTCCAAGATGGTACTTGGTGGGGCCACCTGCCTCACCACTAGTGGAGCCACATTCTTCTCCTCATAACTGGAAGGTTTCTAATCAATGATGTGACTCTATGTAACTCGAGAATCTCAGAAGTAGTTTTCTCTCCCTAAAAGTATCACAGGGAGCTTGATGCCATACTGCATCCTGCAAGGTATCACGAAACCATGTTGGCCTCTTCCTCATCATTGTAACATCTCTAGGAAGATCCACTTACCTGACTAGTTCTACAGACTCTTCCTGATGATATTAAGAGTGAATAATTGGACTAGAGGGATCTATATGGTCATCTTAGGAGCCTTCTTCTCTTCACAATCAATCTCCATGTGAAACACTTTGTACCCCATAAAAGTATCCTTCTTTCCAGAAGGTTCTAACTTCGTCATATTCACCTTTGGTACATGGATGTATACGGTCATGTACACAACTCTATGTATGGATAGTCTAATCCATGTCTCAAACTAGAAACCATCTAATCTTTTTGCCTCCTCCAACCATCACTATATCTCCCTCTCGTAGATATCACATGTGACCTTCCTGGAACAAGATAAATAATAAGGGAAAATAGTAGACAAGAACAATAATAAGAAACAAGAACAACACTTTTCTAGTGTTGTGACCAATCAAAGTAACCTACTCGAAAAAATAAAAAAAGTACAAACAACACTTCTCTATTGTTGTTACCAATCATTCCTCTATGGTAGCCTGCCCAGAGAAAAACAAGAACAAAAACATTTCCATGGTAACCTCCATGAAATTTACAAGGTAACCTTCCTGGGACAAGAACATCTTCTAGAAGAGATCAATCTCATCTTGTAAATAAGTGCATCATTAATACTAAACGATGAGTATAATGATCATTGTACCAACAATACTCAAGTGTTACTAATAATTTGATAGAAAAAGTACTCAACAATAATATAACTCTAAAGATTGTTGTCTCGGTTACAACACTTACTTAAGATGCATCAATATAAAAATATCAAATCTGATATGCAAACTTGGAGTCTTGTTATTGTTGTCCCATTTGATTTCAATTTGTCATATACTGTAGGAGACATCATCACTTCTGCCTTGTTGGCACAGGGGCAGACCCAGGGTTCAACGCTTCAACAATGCATCAACAAAACCCTAACTACCGACCCTTTCGAAAACACTGCGAAGAAGATGAAGTCTCACTCGAGGTAGAGGCAGGGGGGGTTGCAGGACTCAGGTGTCTACAACCAAGTTGGGACACAGATATGTGATTACAACACTCAACAAAGAACTTAGATAACAATATGCATTAATTCTTGAACCATATTCACATCACAGGTTAAACCCTATTGTAGATCAGTGCAATAGTAATAAAGAGTAAGCACATCTAATCAATTAGTACATAGCATCAACTCTGATATATCATTTATTCACATCATTAAGCACTATCATTCATAGATCTATCTATCATACATCAAGATCAGTGCACTAAGCAGATAAATACATAAACAACATGAACGACATGGCACAAAGCACATCAACCCAGGATATACGTGGTTCACCCTAGTGTGGGGCTACGTCCACCAACTCTTCTTCTTCTTTATTAGTCTCCTTCAATCTTCTTACATGCACAAAGCCACAGAGCCAACTTCGCACTGGACAAGTGATCTGTGCATAGCGCACTAGATCCACCTTCCTCAAACTCAGGTCAAGGCATAGAGCCTTACATAGTTTGTCTGCACAAAGCCTCTTACAATCACTTGCACTTATCCCTGCAAGTCTCAACACACAGTATTCTCAAAAGAAAACAATTGTTCTCGACACTTAGCAACCTTTACATATTCTTGCATGAAGCCAACTTAGACCACCCTCATTCTAAGTCCTATCTACTTATTTATACAAAAAGGCTTAATCATGGGTAAACCCATGGATCAACATCCCATACTTGTTACATAAACTCGAAAATCCCAAAAAGCCCGCAAAATAAGCGAGATCTCGCGATCTCCACTTCTCTTGGGTGCTCGGTCTTTGTCCAGCCTGTCGAAGTCCCAAAAATGGTCAAACACGACCAATGTTTCCTCAAAACTTGGTCGAGGGCCAACAGGCCCCAAACACTCACCTGTGACTCCTCCCAAGTCACTCAGATCTAGGCAACACTGCTTCGAAGGCCTCGAGCTTAGCTCGAGCTTCCTTGACTTGCTACTTTGCTAGAGCCTCCTGCTCGACAAACTCCTGAATTAATTTCTTGGTGATAGGCCCTTCCAGGCGTTGTTCCAATGTTGCAACCACCTATTCCAACTGTGATCCTTGTCCCTTGATCTCTTCAAAAAGCATGCAGGCTTTGTCCTGCACTGACTGGAGTCTCTGTGTCACCTCCATGATTTTTCTCTGAATAGTAGTAACCTACTATTGGACTGCGCACTGCTCCTGCAACCTCTTCATATTCTCAACTGTAGTAAGCAGCTTCATCTGTGCTTGCACGATGGATGCCTGTTGCTTCGCCTCCTGGAGTTGTGCATCCAATTTCCTCAGCTCTGGGTCTTTTACAAGGTGCTCAAGGGTCCGCGCACTCTGATCGCTCAGTTTCTTACACTCTGAGGCAAGTGCTCTGATTCTTTCTACTGCGTTCCTGACAACTTCCTCCCTTTGGTTGCGTCTTCTTGCGGAGTGCTTGACA
Source organism: Picea sitchensis (assembly GCA_010110895.2). Classification (NCBI taxonomy): domain Eukaryota; kingdom Viridiplantae; phylum Streptophyta; class Pinopsida; order Pinales; family Pinaceae; genus Picea; species Picea sitchensis. The sequence goes on along the minus strand of SNQJ01S0015872.1, from coordinate 82,332 downwards.
CTGCTTGGATTTCTACCTCCATTACCCTTGATTGAAGCTGCTGAATGGCCTCAGTGAGCTTCCCTACTTGTATCTCAGCTGACTCTTCCTCCTTCTGCACCAAGCCCGACATAGAGCAAAGTGCTCTAGTTACTGGCTCCTTGATCGCAATCTATTTTGTGAGTAGTTGGTCTTTTTCTTCCTGCATCTTGTTTTTATCCTCCTCAAACATCGCCCTGATTCCATCTTTCTCTTGCTGCGCAACTTGAAGTTTCTCTAAGATCTCCTCCTTTTGTCTCTTTAAGGCCTCTGTGGCCTGGTCCTTTTCTTCTTGGACTCCATGGAGTCGAGCCTCGATTGCATCGGATAGCCTTTGTAATTGGGCGGGCTCATCCCCCAATTCTGCACTTTTTGACGACGAAGGCGTAGTAGGTACTGCGCGGCTCAAAGGGATAGCATTTTGAATTTCCTTGAGCTCCTTCTCTATCTTGTTATACATTGAATATTTCTTTTCTCCATGCCTCTGCAAGATTTCTTTTGAATCATCCTCTATGACTGTGATGATGAGATCAATATCATCCACTGTGAGCACATTCTTCAACTAAGGTTTATTGGCACGAGCCTTCTTTCTTGCCGAAGGTTTCTTCGGGGAAACCTTCCTCTTCTGCAATGCTTCTATTGTGGTGAGGGGATCCTTCGGTGGAGTAGCTTCGCCTTTGTCTTTCTTGTCTCCTTCTTCCCCTCATTCTTCTTGGTTTACTTCATTTCCTCCTCCTCTTGGAGATGAATCAGGCCTAGTTTCATCTGATGTGTTTTCCTCCTCATCAGTTTCTATGTCTTGGAATTCTTCCTTCTTCTTATTTTTCTTTGCGTTGCTCCATCCATCATACTCAGTCCGGGTGACCAAAGGAATTTCGATGATGTCAGGGTCAGTGAGTTCTGCATCTTTGAACGGTACAAGGAATTATGCTGGCCATTCTTTAGTGATTTTTTTCATATCTTCATCGGTCAATTTATAATAAGACTACAAATCCTCCTTACTTTCATCCCTGTGCATAGTGATGTAGATGAAGTGTCGGTCTATGCAGAACTTTGCTAGCATCTTGTACTGATGGAGTGTATTCGGGGTTATCCGTGGAAATGATTCAATGGCGTGCTTTAGTTGTAGGTAGTAGGCATGGAACATCGCATTCTATTTCCAGTGCTTCGCCATATCACTCGTGTACCACAAGGTGGTGAACCTCGTAGAAAATGGTTCTGATGGCTCAACTTCCGGGAAGGCTACTCCCTCCAGCATTTGCCAGGCGAAAAACACGGTTAAAATTAGTAACCAACTGAAATGAAACTCGTATCCTTGGTGCTACGCTTCATGACAGTCCTTCTCCAACTTATTGATGAGGTAAATCTCCCAGTTCATATGCATTCCTTTGACACACTTCCCTGTGAGGTCAACTATGAACCCTGTGACTTGTGTTGTCCGGTTCTTTCGGACGATCTTGTCAGCAATTAGTTGGCAAGCAAGGCGCACTGTGCCATCCTGGATAGAGGTTACCTTGTAGCCTCACTTCCCCTTCTCTACATTGTCATAGTCTTCCTTTATACATTGGGCCAAGGAGCGATCTGCAACTTGCCTTGGGTATAATAGCTGAGGGTCCAGTCCCTGCATGCTCAATCTAGTGATGAGGTGGATCAACGCCAGATCCACAGTGATGTGCCTATCAAGCCAAAGCTAACGTCCATGATAGCACGACATGAGGAGTTTAACGCAAGAATTAACCTCCTGATGTCGTCTGAAGTGGGGAATCTTCATTACGTTCAGGATTGTTGATCGCGCAAGCTCCTTAAGGTTGGGGAACTATCTTGGGCTTCTTCCCAGTCTGATCCGGATTATTTTCGGCACGAAATGAGCGCGGAGATATAACAAAAAATAATTCAGAGATATGGAAGAGAGACAAAAATATAACATAGTTATATCAGAAATAGCAGGAGACATAGATATATAGTAACACACAATTACTATTAATGAAATAAATGTACAGAGACTGTAAAAATACAAAGTGAAAAACTCGCTAGAATTGTGGCAGCTTATCTTTGAGAAGAGATGTGACGGCTACTCGCATTCACAAGAAGATGATTACAATGAGGCTCTGAAGGCCCTTTTACAATAAATAGGAATGCCGAAAACCCTAGACATCCAAAAACCTAACCCTAGGATATGAAGCGCCAAAAGTCATGTGGACCTCGTTTGGGTAAGTTAGTACATCAACTTCCCGGGGTCGTAACTTTTGCATACGATCTCTGTTTTAGGTGCATGATAGCCCATTGGAAAGGTATCGTAGAGGAGATTCATTTTGGGTGAAATATCGAAGGAATTTACATATTGCTTCCTATGTTCCCAAAAACGTCGTTTAGGGCCTCAAAATGGCCCTGGAAGTTAAAAACTACTAAAATTAGTAAATTACCAAAATTGCCAGAAAACTGTTTTGAGCCAGTTGGAAAAGGTGGGTGGCCACTGATATCCACTTGGATCAATCCTCCCTCCTTAGGAATCAATGGTATCCATTGCGTTGAGTGCCCGGGTGATGCAGGAACATCGCCAGCAACAAGCGAGTGTGGGACAAACGCCATCGCATTTTTGACACATGTTGAAAATGTTTGAAATGTTTTGAAAGTTTGGATGCACAGAATTTAATGTAATAGTTAAAGAAGGGAGTACTTCCATATTGTAAACAAATATTGAGCGATTCGCTCTCATCTGTAAGGTGTAGAGGCATTTATGCATAGCTAATAAAAGTAGGTAGATTTAAATTCTAGATTAGATAGTTTTAGGAGCTGGAGGGAAAACTGACTATAGACACCCTCATCTTGTATGATTGTAACATTATCAAGAATATGATAGAGCATAGAGAAGAGATGTAGTAGAGAGTTGTGTAGAAGGACCCATGTATAGAAGTTCCGAAGTTAATATATATGAAGCTTTGATTCAGACTCATGGTGTTCTAATACTTTCTGTGTATACATACTGAATGCTATGCTTATGGTTGTTTTACTCTTTCTGTTGTACATTTTCTTTTATGCTATGTATGTATGATTTCATGTTAAGTGTTTGAAGTTTGAGAGAGTAAAGAAATGAGTTTCAATTGTTTCTCTTCTTGAGTTAGAGTTCCTACAAGGAGTGCAGTGAAGCATCTGCAAGGAGTGCGTTGACAAATTCAGAGTTTATCTCTGAAAGCTCAGGAGGGATACCATTGTTCTCATTTCAACTGAAGTGCAAGACAAGCACAAAAGTTGTGCAAGGTGTGCGCAGGCTAGTTGGAAGTTCATAACTTATCAACCAAGGAGAGGATTGAAAGTTTGCTTTCACAAAGAGTTGCAGAGAGTCAAAAGAACTCAAATAATTAGACGTATTTGAAGAAGTGCCACAAGGAGTGCGTGCAGAAATCCCATAGGAGATTTAAGCAGGTGAAAGAAAGCTCAGGAGAGTTAGCGTCTTCAAGGCATTTGAGGAGCAGAAGGGAACTTTATCCATTGTGCAAAGGATAGGTTCTAGAAGAGAGTCACAGGGTCAATTTAGAACTAGAGATCTTACAAGAAGAAATTTGGACGGTCGGAATTCTCCAAGAAGAATTTCCAAAATAGTGAGAGTCGTAGGATATACAGGAGCTGCAAGGCAGATAAGGGCCATTGATATTGACTTATTGAGACGTCAGATCATTTCAACATTTCGAGGTTCGAAAGTCCAAAGTGTGAGACAAATCCTTGGCTGATCAAACCCCTGAAACACGAATAGAATTTTTCATGTGTGGAGGTAATGGGAAGAAAGTATAAGTGTTTTGGAGTTCGGGAAACTGGGGATCGTAGTGACATAAGGTTGGGGTTGAGAGTTTCAAACTGCCGATACCCGGAAACTCGAAACAAGGAGAAGGCGACACGTGGAAGGACATGAGACTTCCTATTGAGGTTCGCGAAAGCAGAGGAGGAGAAATACCATTTCATTATTTTGGAACTTCGGAGACTGGAAGACGGAGGTGATAGAGTATTTGATCCTTAGCATATCGAACTCCCGGTACGCGAAAGTCCGAAAGGATTTTAGAAGACGTCATTTTGGAATTTCAGGGTTTGGAGGTTCGAGAGCCCCGAGGACATAGTGGAAGCGCTTTTCGGTGGTTGAAATCCTGAAACCGCGAAGAATAGGGGAGGACCAGAACATTTGCATTTCGGTAAATTGGAAGTCGGAAGTTCGGGACTCCCGAGGTTGAGAGCAGATTTGCACGTCATTGCAACTCCTGAATTCGTGAAAGCCTAAAAGCCGAAATTGACATCAGGAAAAGGCAAGTATTAGTATTTCGGGTTTCGGAAGAAGAAGAGGTAAGGCGCTCGACCATAGAATTCATGAAATCGCGAAATCCAGTATCCCAAAATAAAAGAGGGGTTCCCTCAAGGTTTTTTGTGGGTGTTGATTTCTCGAAATGGAAATAAAAGAGCCAATCGAGCTCTCAGGGGTTGGAAAGAAAAGATCTTGTGCAGATCCCAACCTGTGGGTCTGGGGAGGGGTCTGCATCAGTTGTGGTATCAGAGCTTGATTTTGTCTATATATCTTAGGCAGAGTAAGCTAGGGAAAAGGAGTACTTTGATACACATCAGTTGTGGTATCAGAGCCCTTCTCTGTTTGTATATTGCAGATAGAGGGTGCAAGAAATATTTACAACCATGCCACCAAGAAGAAGAGACAGGCAAACACCTGATCCACCAGAGGAAAGGGAAATGCCAAGAAGAAGGGGTAGGCAATTACCTGATCTGCCAGGGGCAAGAGAGATGCGTGAAATGTGCACTAGGATTGATGCCATGGAAATAGCATAGAGGCACACAGCTAGTGTTGGAGATATCAGTGAGTCTAAAAGTGAAAATGAAGCTGGACATGAAGGAGAAGAAGTTGTAGCAGAGGATGCAGTAGAAGAACATCTATTCAGAGCTATTGCAAGGATAGGTGCCAGGAAAAAAATGGGCATTCTAGTATATGAAGGAAACCTAGATGTTGAAGAGCTTCTAGACTGGATTAGAGCTCTGGATAAGTATTTTGACTATGAAGATGTCGAGGAAGACAAGAAGGTCAAACATGTTGTCACAAGACTTAAAGGGCATGCAACATTATGGTGGGATGAACTGTAGGCTGACAGACGCTGCAAAGGCAAGCAGAAAATCAAGAGTTGGGATAGAATTGTTGCGAAGATGAAGGCAAAATTCATACCCAAGGATTACCAAATCACTCTATTTCGGAGGATGCAGAATTTGAGACATAAGCTGATGTCAGTGAAGGAGTACACTGAAGAATTCTATAAACTAAACATCAAGGCAGGTCATCATGAAGGTGATGATGAAAAGGTTGCCAGATATATGAGTGGTCTAAGATATGACATCCAAGATGAGATGAGCATGATGACCATCTGAACGGTGGAAGATTCTTATCAGATGGCTCTGAAGGCTGAAGAGAAGATGAACCGAAAGCAAAGTCAAAGAGGGTGAGGCAGAAGTCAAGCCAGAGGCAAAACAATTGTCCAAGACAGGAACCATAAGCCTAAATAAGAGTGGAAGAAACCTCAATTTGAGAGAGGTGGAAGCTCACAGAGAGGACAGTATGCTGATAACAACACTTTTCCTCGTGCTAGAGGAAGAGGAAGAGGCAGAGGTGGAGTGGTAAAATTCTTCACATGTGGAAAGAATGGACATAAATCTTATGAATGTCTAGATAAGAAGAAAGAAGGAGGTGAAACTCACATTGTCGAAGCACAAAGACAGAATGTTGAGGCAGAAGATGCTGAAGGCGGAAGATCACTGATGATGAGGAAAGTTCTCTTAACGCCAGAGAAGGAGGTAGAAAATCCAGTCCAAAGGAACAGACTTTTTTGGACTGCTTGCAAGACCAAAGACAAGGTATGCAAGGTCATCGTGGATAGTGGTAGCACAAACAATCTTCTTTCTACAGAGATGGTAGAAAAGCTGGAGCTAGAGACTATTGAACATCCAAGCCCATACAGAGTTTCATGGCTACAAAAAGGACACTAGGTAAATGTCACTAAACAATGTTTAGTTGAGATTAAAATAGGAGGATATAAGGATGAAATACTATGTGATGCCATTCCCATGGATGTTTGTCATCTATTGCTGGGTAGACCATGGCAATATGACAGGAATGTGATTC
>SNQJ01S0015872.1:55389-76144 GCA_010110895.2 Picea sitchensis | reverse complement strand
GGGTAGACCATGGCAATATGACAGGAATGTGATTCATGATGGGAGAAAGAATACATACACCCTGGAGAAGAATGGGAGAACTCACATGTTGTTGCCAATTAAGGGTAAAGAAGTGACAACAGAGGTAAGCAACATTGTACTTCTCACGAGTGGGAAGGAACTTATTAAGGAGGTTAAGAAGAAAGAAGATACACAATTCATTGTGGTTAGGAAACCTTGGATTGTTTTAACCAGTAAAAGAGTGGATGATTTACCAGAGGAAATCCAGTAGCTACTGGAGGAGTTTGTTGATATAGTCGTGGATGAACTACTTTGTTCGTTGCCACTGATCAGAAGTGTGAGTCATCATATTGATCTCATACTTGGAGCTAGTTTACCAAACAAAGCAACGTACAGATTGATGCCATAGGAGAATGAAGAGGTCAAGAGACAGGTCTAGGACTTAATGGACAAAGGATTGGTTAGAGAAAAATTGAGTCCATGCGTTGTTCCAATAGTGCTCAGTCCAAAGAAATATGGAGGCTGGAGAATGTGTACAGACTCAAGAGTAGTTAACAAGATTACCATCAGATATAGATTTCCATTGCCAAGGATGGATGATTTGATGGATTTCTTGAGTGGAGCAATTTTTTTTTCGAAGATTGATTTGAAAAGTTGATATCATCAAATCCAAATGAGAGAAGGTGATGAATGGAAGACAACCTTCAAGACCAATGAGGGACTATATGAATGGCTTGTTATGCCATTTGGATTAACAAATGCGTCGAGTACTTTCATGAGATTAATGAATGAAGTCCTAAAGGAGTTCATTGGAAAATTCATCATTATATATCTTAATGATATACTGATTTTCAGTAGGATAGAAACATATCACTTGAAGCATTTCGCTACAGTGATGAAGAAATTGCAGCAAGAGAAGTTGTTGATAAATATGAAGAAATCATCATTCATGAAGACATAGCTCATTTATTTGGGGTTTGTTATTTCGACAGATAAGTTGAAAATGGATCCAGATAAAGTGGAGGTGATTAAGAATTGGCCATTGCCAAAGAGTATATTTGAAGTTAGAAGCTTTCATGGATTGGCTAGTTTCTACAGAAAATTTATCAGACATTTCAGTGGAATTAGCGCACCGATGATGGACACAGTGAAGAAAAGACATAAATCTTTTCACTGGACACAAGAACCAGAGAAACGTTTCAATTTGTTGAAAATGAATATTACTGAACAACCTATTTTGGTGTTGCCATATTTCAACAAGACATTTCAAGTCAAATGTGACGCTAGAGGATTTCCAATTGGAGCAGTCTTGAGCCAAGATGATAGGCCAGTCGCATACTTCAGTGAGAAATTGAATGAGGCAAAGGTTAAGTACTCCACATATGACAAAGAGTTTTATGCGATCATATAGGCACTGAAAAAGTGGAGGCACTATTTGGTTCCTAAAGAGTTCATTTTGTACAGTGATAATCATGCCTTACAATTTGTAACTCAGCAGGATAAATTGAACCAGAAGCATGCGAAATGGGTTGAATACATGCAGAATTTTACTTTTGTAATTAAACATATTTCTAGAACTACTAACAAAGTTGTTGATGCTTTGAGCAGGAAATGTTTGTTGATGCAAGAGTTTAGAGTCAAAACTTTGGGTTTTGATAATCTCAAGGACATGTACAAGGATGATCCAGATTTCAAAGAGGCATATGAGGCATCTGAGAATCCAATTCTCAGGGACAGAAGCCAATGGACTGAATATATGATCCAGGATGGATTACTATTCATAGGCAATCAATTATGTATTCCAAAATGCTCCATGAGGGAGAATCTGTTGAAGGAAAAGCACAATGGAGGATTGGCCAGACATTTTGGTCATGATAAAACATTCTCGAAATTAAATGGCTCATATTTTTGGCCAGGGATGAGGACTAATGTCAAAAGATTTGTGAACAGATGCAGAATTTTTCAGCACTCAAAGGGAAAAAGACATAATACAGGGTTGTATCAGCCGTTACCCATACCTGAAAGGCCGTGGGATGTAGTAAGAATGGATTTTGTGTTGGGGTTGTCGAGAACACAAAGAGGGTTTGATTCAATCTTTGTGGTGGTAGACATATTTTTTAAAATGGCACACTTTATACCATGTTAGAAAACTAGTGACACGACTCATATCACGAACCTGTTTTTCAAATAAGTTGTCAGAATTCACAGCTTACCAAAGAGTATAGTTTCAGATCGAGACACCAAGTTCGTCGGACATTTCTGGAGGACTTTATGGAAGAGGCTGGGAACAAAATTTTCATTTAGCTTAGCATATCATCCTCAAACGAATGGGCAAATAGAAGTTGTAAATAGAAGCTTGGGAGATTTACTAAGAAGCCTAATGACTGAACACCACAGTCATTGGGATCACATTCTGCCACAGGAGAAATTTTCTTATAATGATTCGATCAACAGAAGCATGAGGCAGAGTCTGTTTCAGATTGTTTATGGAATACAACCAAGGGGAGTTTCTGAATTGAAAGATTTAGAACAGAATGAAACTAGAAGTGCTAGTGCAGAAGATTTTGCAGAGGCAATGAAGGAACTTCACAACTAAGTGAAGGAGCGATTGCAGAATTCAAGCCAGGAGTATAAGCATAGAGCAGATCAACATAGGCTACAACTTCAGTTCGAAGTTGGTGATTTGATTCTTTCACAGTTTTCAAAGGAAAGGTTCCCAAGGGGAACGTATAACAAATTGAAAATGAAAACGATTGGACCATGCAGGATCATAAGGAAATTTGGGGCAAATGCATATGAGATCAAATTACCCGATGGGATCAAAATTTCACCAATATTCAATATCTTAGATTTGTACCCTTACAAAGCTAAAGAAGATGGTGGACAGATAGGGGTTCAGTGGACTAAGAAAATGCCTGTAGCTAAAAATCCACAGATGGAGAGTATACTTGACAAGAGAGTCAGCAAGAGGACTAGGAGAAAAGAATATTTTGAATACTTAGTCAAGTGGAAGGGACATCCAGTTGAAGATGCCAGCTGGGAGAATGAAGCAAAAATTTAGATGCATGGACAGACAGTGCAAGAGCTCATGAACAGGAGTCCATGAAAATTTTCAAGTGAGGGAGTATGATGCAGGAGCATCGCCAGCAACAGGCGAGTGTGGGACAAATGCCATCGCATTTTTGACACATGTTGAAAATGTTTGAATTGTTTTGAAAGTTTGGATGTGCAGAATTTAATGTAATAGTTAAAGAAGGGCGTACTTCCATATTGTAAACAGATCTTGAGAGATTACCTCTCATCTGTAAGGTGTAGAGGCATTTATGCATAGCTAATAAAAGTAGGTAGATTTAAATTTTAGATTAGACAGTTTTAGGAGCTGGAGGGAAAACCAACTATAGACACCCTCATCTTGTATCATTGTAACATTATCAAGAATATGATAGAGCATAGAGAATAGCTGTAGCAGAGAGCTATGTAGAAGGACCCATGTACAGAAGTTCTGAAATTAATATATATGAAGATTTGATTCAAACTCATGGTGTTCTAATACTTTCTATGTATACATATTGAATGTTATGATTATGGTTGTTTTACTCTTTTTGTTGTACATTTTCTTTTATGATATGTATGTATGATTTCATGTTAAGTGTTTGAAGTCTGAGAGTTTCAATTGTTTCTCTTCTTGAGTCAGAGTTCCTGTAAGGAGTGTAGTGAAGCGTCCGCAAGGAGTGCATTGACGAATTCAGAGTTTATCTCTGAAAGCTCAGGAGGGATACTGTTGTTCTCATTTCAACTAAAGTGCAAGACAAGAACAGAAGCCGTGCAAGGTGTGCGCAGGTTGGTTGGAAGTTCATAACTTATCAACCAAGGAGAGGATTGAAAGGCTTCTGTCGCAAAGAGTTGCACAGAGTCAAAAGAACTCAAATACTTAGACGTATTTGAAGAAGTGCCGCAAGGAGTGCATGCAGAAATCCCATAGGAGATTTAAGTAGGTGAAAGAAAACTCAGGAGAGTTAGCGTCTTCAAGGTGTTTTAGGAGCAGAAGGGAACTTTAGCCATCGTGCAAAGGATAGGTTCCATAAGAGAGTCGTAGGGTCAATTTAGAACTAGAGATCTTACAAGAAGAAATTTGGACGGTCGGAATTCTCCAAGAAGAATTCTCGAAATAGCGAGAGCCATAGGATCTACAAGAGCTGGAAGGCAGATAAGGGCCGTTGATCTTGACTTATTCAGACATCATATCATTTTGACATTTCCGGGTTCAAAAGTGTGAAGTGTGAGCCAAATCCTTGGCTTATCAAACCCCCGAAAAGCAAATAGAAGTTTTCATGTGTGGAAGTAAGGGGAAGCAAGTATAAGTGTTTCAGAGTTCAGAAAACTGGGGATCGTAGTGACATAAGGTTGGGGTCGAGAGTGTCAAACTTCCTATACCCGGAAACCCGAAACAAGGAGAAGGTGACATGTGGAAGGACATGAGACTTCCTATCGAGGTTCACGAAAGTAGAGGAGGAGAAATACGATTTTGGTATTTTGAAACTTCGGAGACTAGAAGACGGAGGTGACAGAGTATTCGATCCTTAGCATATAGAAATACCGGTACGCGAAATTCCGAAAGGATTTAAGAAGACGTCATTTCGACATTTTGGGGTTCGGAGGTTCGAGAGCCCTGAGGACATAATGGAATCACTTTTTGGTGGTTGAAATCCCGAAACCGCAAAGAAGAAGGGAGGGCTGAAACATTTGCATTTCAGTAAATTGGAAGTCAGAAGTTCGGGACTCCAGGGGTCGAGAGCAGAGTTGCATGCCATCGTAATTCTCGAATTCATGAAATCCTAAAAGCCTAAATTGACATCAGGAAAAGGAAAGTATTAGTATTTCGGGGTTTGAAAGAAGAAGAGGTAAAGCGCTCGACCACAAAATTCGCGAAATTGCGAAATCCAGTATCCCGAAATAAAAGAGGGGTTCCCTCAAGGTTTGTTTTGGGTTTTGATTTCCCGAAAGGGAAATAAAAGAACCAATCGATCTCTCAGGGGCCGGAAAGAAAAGCTCCTGTGCGGATCCCAACCTATGGGTCTGGGGAGGTGTCTGCATCATCGGGGGAGAGGGAAAAGCGTTTGTTGAACCTGCATCTTGATGATTTTCTTGCCTTGCTAGAGACGCCACACTGCTCAGTTTGTGGAAGTTTTTCACGAACCTGTTGAGGCTGAGGCTATTCAAAAAGTCAAGCTACACGAGAGGACGGTGTGCAGAAGGAATCTTTAAACTTTGCTACAACCTTATCGACCTGCTTTTGTTGGATAGAAGGTGCTTGGGGCGAGGCTATAGTGGTTGCAGTGTCCTTTTGTTCCGTTTTTGAATAGATTGTGAAGAAGATGAATTTTGCAGTATGAGATACTACCTTGTGACACTGTTTAGGTGGAACAATAGTAGGAACTACCTCTGGTATTCGGTAGAGATGACCCCCTAGAGAAACAATGACACTCTGGGGTTGAGACTCATAAACAACATGGTGTCTCCACATATATGGCTGGCCCAGGAGAACATCACAAACATCCAATGGGGAAACATCACATAATACCTCATCCTTGAAAGGTTGGATGTCATATGACAATCGACACTGCTGGCTGACACGAATATCTCATCCTTGGCAAAGCCACTAGATGTTTTATGGCTATGGGTGTGGTGTTGTCGACAATCCCAACTGTTTGATGACCTCTGCTGAGATGAGGTTCTTATGTCATCCACTATAAACAATAAAATGCAGTGGGGTCCCCTTCACCCACATCTATGAATGAAAAATGTGCTCCCCCTCTTTTAGATATGTTGGTTCTTCTGGTTGAATTGTTGTGATCGCGACAATAGCAGTAGGCTTTGCGTCGATGATCTGTCTTTTACCAGTAATTTCATAATCAAATTCTGAATCAGGGTTTGGATCCTTGTCTTTGATCTCGACCACCAATGACTATTTTGAGCGACATTCATCGGTGTTGTGCAAAGGGATTTTGTGGAAATCGCACCATTTTCCGATGTCCTTCTTTGTCTTTCCATGAACCTTCTTTTCTTGTGGCTTAGACTGGTTTTTAGGAAGCTATTTTTTAGGGTCATCTTTCTCATACTTTGGTTGTTGCGGATTTTCATATATGAACTCCCGTTTGTTCTGGTGCTTAAACTTCTGCTCAATTTTAACAACATACTGATACGTAGCATCGAGTAATGAGATCTCCAGAAAATCCATTTCAGTTTGGAAGTATTTGTGTAGAGCCCCGCAGTATTTCAGAACCAAATCTTGCTTAGAGTCTTTGATACCCAACTTGGTGCGCAAGGTATGGAAGGTATTGGTGAAATTTGGAACTACTTGGCCCCTCTCTTGCTGCAGTGTGGTTTGTCTCATGTACTGGTCCTCATAGTTGCCAACAGAGTAATACTATTCCTTTACCGCATCCACAAAAAAATCCCAAGTGGGCTTGACCCCATATATTCCAGAATCCTCTGTTGAACTTTGCTCCCAGTAGGTTTCCCACCAATGTTTTAAATGAGGGATAGACTTAAGGAGTGCGAAGGTGATCTTTTCCCTGTCAGAGAAATTATGAACAGAGAAATAACCTTCTAGCAAATTTAACCATTTTTCTGGGGTATCTGCATCTATCTGTCCTTCAAATATGGGAATATAAAAATTAACTTGTAACTTTAAAGGTGAAGTGCCTCCAAAGTGGTCACTTGATTAAGATGCACCTTTTTTATCGGCAGGCGTTGAAGGATGTGGGAAAAATTCTCCATCATTTCGTCCCTTTGTCATGTGAGAGCTTGCTCAAGCAACATATTGATAGAATTGTTTGCTCGTCATTTTTATTTTCGTCCACCATTGAGGTTTTGTTGGGTGTGTGAGAGAGAATTTCATCAATAGATACAAGCTTAAGACCCAACTTTCTATACTCGAACCTCATTTAGGACATGCACTGAAAAATTATCAAGAGCAGCCTGCTCTAATACCACTGATCGGAATTATTTTCGGCACAAAATGAGAGCGGAGATATAACACAGAAATATTCAGAGATATGGCAGAGAGAAAACAATATAACATATACATATTGAAAATATAGAAAGAGTCACAGATATAAAGTAATACAATATTTCTATAAATGAAATAAATGTACAGAGACTGTAAAAATATAGAGTGAAAGACTTGCTAGAATGGTGGCAGCTTATCTCTGAGAAGAGATGTGATGGCTACAAGAATTCGCAAGAAGATGATTACAATGAGGCTCTAAAGGCCTTTTTACAATAAAAAAGAATGCCAAAAACCCTAGACATCCAAAAACCTAACCTTAGGAGATGAAGCCCCAAAAGTCATGTGGGCCCCATTTGGGTAAGTTAGTACATCAACTTCTCGGGGTCGTAACTTTTGCATACAATATTCATTTTAGGTGCATGATAGCCTGTTGGAAAGGTATTGTCGAGGAGATTAATGTTTGGGGCAATATCGAAGGAACTTTCATATTTCTCCCCATTTTCCCAAAAATGTCGTTTAGGGCCTCAAAATGGCCCTGGAAGTTAAAAACTGCTAAAAACAATAAATTGCCAAAATTGCCAGATAATTGTTTTGAGCTAGTTGGAAAAGGTGGGTGGCCACCGATATCCACCTGGCTCAATCCTCCCTCCATAGGAAGCAATTTTCTCCATTGCGTTGAGTGCCCAAGGGAGAAGGAAAAGTTTTTGTTAAATTTGCATCTTGTTGAGTTGCTTGCTTTGTTGGAGACGTCGCGCTGCTCAGTTTGTGGAAATCTGTCATGAACCTGTTGAGGTTGAGGCTGTTCAACAAGTTGAGCTACACGAAAGGATGGTGTGCAAAAGGAATATTTTCCCTTTTTTGCAACCTTGTTGACCTGCTTCTGCTGGATAGAAGGTGCTTGGGGAAAGGGTGTAGTGGTTGCAATGTCCTTTTGTTGCCCTTTTGAATAGATTGTGAAGAAGCTGAATTTTGCAGTATGCAATACTACCTTGCAGCACTGTTTAGGTGGAACAATAGTAGGAACTACCTCTGGTATTATGTAGATATGACCCCCTAGAGAAATAATGAAACTGCGGGGTTGAGACTCATAAAAAACATGGCGTCTCCACATATATGTCTGGCCCAAGAGAACATCACAGACATCCAGTGGGGAAACATCACATAATACCTCATCCTTGAAGGGATGGATGTCGTATGACAATTGACAATGTTGGCTAACATGAAGATCTCATCTTTGGCGAAGCCACTCGATGTTGTATGGCTGCAGGTGTGGTGTTGTCGACAATCCCAATTGTTTGACGACCCCTGTTGAGATGAGGTTCTTTTGGCTTCTGATATCAACAACATAATGCAGTGGGGTCCCCTTCAACCACATATTTGAATGAAAAAGGCACTCCCCCTCTTCTGGATCTGTTGGTTATTATGGTTGAATTGTTGCGGTCGCAACAATAACAGTGGGGTCTGCATCGATGATCTGTCTTTTACCGATAGTTTCATAATCATATTCTGAATCAGGGTTTGACTCCTTGTCTTTGATATCGATCACCAATGACTGTTTTGAGAGACATTCATTGATGTTGTGCCAAGGGTGTGTGTGGAAATCACACCATTTTTCGGTGTCCTTCTTCGTCTTTCCGTGACCCTTCTTTTCCTGTGGCTTAGACTGGTTTTCAAGAAGCTGTTTGTTAGGGCCGTCTTTTTCATACTTTGGTTGTTGTGGATTTGTGTATCCGAACTCTCATTTGTTCTAGTGATGAAACTTCTACTTGATTTTAACAACATATCGATACGCAACACCGAGTGATGAGATCTCCAGAAAATCCATTTCAGTTTGGATGTATCGGTATAGAGCTCCACGTTATTTCAGAACCAAATGTCCCTCAGAGTCTTTGATACCCAACTTGGTGCGCAAGTTATGGAAGGTATTGGTGAACTCTGAAACTACTTGTCCCCTCTCTTGCCGTTGTGTGGTCCATCTCATGTACTGGTCCTCATAGTTACCAATAGGGTAATAATGATCCTTACTGCATCCACAAAAAAATCCCAAGTGGGCTCAGCCCCATATATTCCATAATCCTCTGTGGAACTTTGCTCCCATTAGGTTTCCCACCAATGTTTTACATGAGGGAGAGCCTTAAGGAATGTGAAGGTGATATTTTCCCTATCGGATAAATTATGAACAGAGAAATAACCTTCTAGCAGATTTAACCATTTTTCTAGGGTATTTGCATCTATCTATCCTTCAAATATGGGAATATAAAAATTAACTTGTACCTTCAAAGTCAAGGTTCCTCCAAAGTGGCCTCTTGATGAAGACGTTCCTATTTTTATCGACATACATTGAAGGATGTGGGCAAAATTCTCCATCATTTCGTCCCTTTGTCGTGTGAGAGCTTGCTCAAGCAATGAATTGATAGAATCGTCTGCTCCATCTTTTTTATTTTCTTTTTCCATTGAGGGTTTCTTGGGTGTGCGAGAGAGATTGTCCTCAAGAGAGACAAGATTGAGACCCAACTTGCTATACTCAGACCTCGTTGGGGACATGCACTGAAAAATGATCAAGAGCAGGCTGCTCTCGTTCCACTGATCCAGATTATTTTCGGCACGAAATGAGAGCGGAGATATAACCAAGAAATTTTCAGAGATATGGTAGAGAGACAACAATTTAATAGAGATATATCAGAAATATAGAAAGATTCATAGATTACAGTAATACACGATTTCTATTAATGAAATAAATGTACAGAGACTGTAAAAATACAGAGTTTACAGTACACGATTTCATTAATGAAATAAATGTACAGAGACCGGGTAAAAAATACAGAGTGAAAGACTCATAGAATGGTGGCAGCTTATCTCTGAGGAAGAGATAAAGCTTATGATGGCTACTTGCATTCGCAAGAAGATGATTACAATGAGTCTCTGAAGGAAATTTTACAATAAATAGGAATGCCAAAAACCCTAGACATCCAAAAACCTAACCCTAGAATATGAAGCACCAAAAGTCACATGGGCCCCGTTTGGGTATGTTAGTACATCGACTTCCCAGGGTCGTAACTTTTGTATACGATATCCATTTTAGGTGCATGATATCCCATTAGAAAGGTATCATTGAGGAGATTCATTTTGGGGGAAATATCGAAGGAAATTTCATATTTCTCCCCATTTTCCCAAAAACGTCGCTTAGGGCCTCAAAATGGTCCCGGAAGTTAAAACCTGCTAAAAATAGTAAATTACCAAAATTGCCAGAAAACTATTTTGAGCCAGTTGGAAAAGGTGTGTGGCCACCAATATCCACCTGGATCACAGTCATATTCATCAGGTACCTATGTGGTGCGAGGATCACATATTTCTTCCTATCTTTGAGGTTGAAGTGACTGATCTTGAGAGCTAGGATCAGTCCCAACTGGGGTCCAACTGTGCATATCCCCTTAAGGAGGTAAGAAGTGATCAACGTGTATTCAAAATCACGTGGGAAAATATCACAACTAACCGCGCCAGCCAAAGGTGGGATGTAGTCAGGGAAGACCGATAGGATCTTCTTCATGTTAGCTAGATCATCGCGATGCTTGCTTCTTTTCTCAGTCGCGGTTCAGCTAGACCGACGTCCAGTTGAGGGGGATGCTTGCAATCCGCCCATCGACGATTCCTATATTGCTACAAACATGACTTTATTAGCCATGAGGTCTATCAAAATATCCTCCACATACTTCTCTAGCGCACTATGCTTGCCCAACGTTCACACCTGTAATCAAGGAGATCAGGTAGGCGAATAAACAGACAAGGTAATCAAACAGAGGACGAGATCTAGACAACACAACGCGGTATGAAATCAATTCTTTGTTAACTTAGATATCTTGGTTTGCAAAAAGTAGTCCCAACAAAGCATCCAACGAGTTAAATAAGAAACTTCATAACAAAGTCCTTCAACGGGTTGGGATGCCTCAATCAATACGGATCAGTTAGTTGTGGCACGGTCCCAACGGTCCAACGACGATATTTTTGAAAATAATTGCATTTCTAATCATTCTGGAGTGTCATTCTAATGGTTGGGATGCCTCCAACGGTCATATAGCTTCATCATGGAGAAGTCCCATTTTGTGTGGTTCTGGTATTCTTGCGAGGTTCAAGTTCTGCAATCCTACCTTCTACGAAGTCTTCTCTTGAAATTCCTGCAGTTTTTCTAACTTAACTTTCTTCTTATTGATCTTTCTTGCCTTCTTTCCTGTGATTTGAGTCTCAGGGTTCCTCTTTCCATTTTTATTCTTATCTTCTCTTAGCGTAGTAAGTTTGCACTGTTGATGTTCTTTCAAAGGGTTCAAAGGTACTGCTTCTTCTCTTACCATTTCCGGGGTGGATGCACTTCTTTCCTTTATGGACAAGTTCTTTAAGACTTCTTGTGTTCTTTCAACTTCGTCAGCTAATTATCTGGCCCTCTGTTGCTTCAAATTATCCTCTTGTTATTCTATTAATCACTCTATTTTTCTAGCTATGAGGTCCCTTAATTCTTCCTTTTTCTGTTCTATAGCCTCTTCCTCTACTTTCCTTCGGATTTGATATTTCTCAATCCAAGTATTTCCTAACAAAAGTGGAAAAGGGGCATTGTTCCCAATAAGTTTGACGACTTCAAATTCTTCCTCAGTTGATGTTCCATGAACAATCATAGGTATATTAGTAACTCTTCCACATAGAGTTATCATCTTTCCTTTAAACAATGCCACCCTTCCCAATGAAGGAACCATAGCAGGCTTTCCCAAAATTTTCCAAGTGCTTTCTAGCATAATATTCACATGTGTTTCCTCATCCAAGACACAGTCTATGTCGAAGTCTCCTATTCTTGTTTATATGTGCGGCTTCTCTTTTAAGCTTTTTGGTAAACTGATGTCTCTGTGATCATTCATGGTTTCTTTCAGCTGTAATAATATAGTCTCTGATTCTTTTTGGTTCTCTAACATATCCTTAGTCCCTTGAAATTCTTCATAGTTTTCTTGTCTCATGTTCATCTTTTCAACTTTGGCAATCATCCTTAGACAATCCTCAACCTCATGACCAATAGATTTACAACAAATACAAATAGGACCTATACTAGGGAATTCCTTAGCAAGATGTCCTGACCTTCTGCAATTATAACATAGTGTCAATCCTCTCTTTCTTTTAAATGATCCCCAACCTTTCTTGTACTACGCACTGGGATCACCATGATGGATCTGTAATTTGCAAAAAATATTTCTAGGTTCCTGCATCCACTTATTAGTCCAAAAATTCTTTCTATGCATAGGAATAACATATCTTTCACTATCTTTATCAAATTTATTTAGATCAAATCTTCCTTCTAGTTGTGCCCTTGTTTTCAGTCTGGGACAAAATCTATCAAACATACCTAGATTCATACTTCTGAAGAAAAAATTTCCACTTATCTTACCTTTACCAAAGAGAAAAGCTTTAAGATCTACCTCTTTTCTTCAGATCAGGTTCCTTTCTTATCACAAAGGTTCGTAAGTCAAGTAGAATACTACGCACTACAACAATAGATCTACGCATAGAGCTTTCTCTTTTCTTTAGTTCCCAACACACAGTTTTAGTCCTGACAATGGAACCATTTGTTAGCACAGGGGAAGACCCAACGTTCAATGCTTCAACAACGCACCAACAAAACCCTAACTACCGACCCTTTCGGCAACACCTGCGAAGCAGATGAAGTCTCACCTAAGGTAGAGGTAGGGGGGGTTGCAAGACTCAGGTGTCTACAACCAAGCTGGGACACAGATTTGTGATTACAACACTCAACAAAGCACTTAGCTAACAATATGCATTAATTCTTGAACCTTATTCACATCACAGGTTAAACCCTATTGTAGATCAACGCAGTAGTAATAAATAGTAATCACATCTTATCAATTAGTACATAGCATAAGCTCTGATATATCATTTATTCACATCATTAAGCACTCGCATTCATAGATCTATCTATCATACATCAAGTTCAGTGCACTAAGCAGATAAATACATAAACAACATGAACGACATGGAACAAAGAACATCAACCCAGGATATAGGTGGTTCACCCTAGTGTGGGGATACGTCCATAAAATCTTCTTCTTCTTTATTAGTCTCCTTCAATCTTCTTACATGCACAAATCCATAGAGCCAAATTCCCACTGGACAAGTGATATGTGCATAGTGCACTAGATCCACCTTCCTCAAACTCAAGTCAAGGCACAGAGCCTTACACAGTATGTATGCACAAAGCCTCTTACAATCACTTGCACTTAGCATTGCAAGTCTCAACACACAGTATGCTCAAAAGCCAACAGTTGTTCTCTACACTTAGCAACCTTTACATATTCTTGCACAAAGCCAACTTAGACCACCCTCATTCTAAGTCCTATCTACTTATTTATACAAAAAGGCTTAAGCATGGGTAAACCCATGGGACAACATCCCATACTCGTTACATAAACCCTAAAATCCCCAAAATCCCACAAAATAAGTGAGATCCTGTGATCTTTGCTTTGCTTGGGAGCTCCATCTTTGACCAGCCTGTCGAAGTCCCAAAAATGGTCAAACACAACCAATGTTTCCTCAAAACTTGGTCAAGGGCCAATAGACTCCAACTCTTGGGATTCCTTTGAGTGCAATAGATATAAGATCCCTTCGGGTCTACTATCACTGCTTGGACAAAGGTACTTTTTCCAAGTGTACATATCCTCCAAACACCCTCATGATATAATTTATATACAAGTGCATACCTCTGAAATTTGTAGCACCATCCATCTTGTCTTCTAATATCAAGGTTTGTGAAACTGGAAACTTGAAACTTGCAACTATAACTGCAACTACAATTGGCAACTAGAAACTGTAACTCTAACTGCAACTGCAACTCTAACTAGAAACCACAATTGCAACTATAATTGGCAACTACAACTGCAACTATAGTGATAAATTTCAACTTTCACCAAGTTGTAATCTGAGACCTCCAGGAGGTATGCTAGGCTAGGGCGAGATGATATATGGAAAAATTAAACTCAACATCTTCCAATAAGTTTCTCAACAAGCTTGACAAGTTCATGTCTGTGTAGCAACAAATTGCAACAACAAATTACAACGACAAACAAAAACTGTGCAGTGGAAATATTCCAACTAGCTCTGATACCATGTTGATGTTTTATGATTCTCAGCTGTTGATAGTTATTTACTTATGATTAATAAAAAGATATGCTTTCATACAAAAATTATCATAGAGTAGCTAAACACTGAAAATCTCAACTATAATACTGCAACGGAAATGACATGATCTAGAAATATTAACCATGCACAGTAAACACAAGAACACAAGAGTTTATTCTGGGAAACCCAACCTTGGGAGAAAACCTAGCAACCTTTATATAGAATAATTCAATCCAAGATATTACTAGTACATCACCATCAATAGCCAAAATATCATACAGAGAACATCCTCCCCAAGGCTAGCATCACCAAGACCTAGTGCCTCAATAAGATGACCAAGAGAAACCAATAAACTATTTCCCAAGTGTGGCGCACTCATAAAGATACCAAAAACCCGTTAATAGTGAAATTACCAAAATTGCAGCTACAAATGGCTTGTGCGCATTACATAAGAAGTTGTCTGACTATCCAAATGAAATGATCCAGTCCTGTATTTATACTAATCTAGGTGCCTTTCTGGGGACGACTTCTTATTCTGGGTCTTCAAATTATTTTATTATTTTTTGTCTTTTACTAGTGTGGCAGAATTCTCTTCTCGGGTCTTCAATTTCTTCCTGGGGATTCTATAATGGTGCAGATGGGTCTTATTGTACTTTCTTGTGGATAATGACTTGCCCGAAGTTGCAAATTTTCAACAGTTGGAACCTAAGTCTAATAATTACGGTTGTCTGAGAGACCTTAGCCTGACTTAGGATTTCATTTTCCCTGGTGGAGTCTTATCCCCGGCTCGGGGGTGATCCACTGTTGAAATTTATGATCAGTGTGGTCTATGGATGGGAGGAATGTGGAAGGTCTGCATGCATTTGGAGTTTTTACCACAAAAAATATGTGTCCATTTAATGAGAATTATTCTGTTGTATAAAGTTTGTAATTATGTTAATTACATTATGTTCTAATTATAGTTACATGTTGTTTACTATGCATAATGTATTTATTCTATTATTGAAATTGTATATGTATCCACGAATTATTGTGTGTTGTTATTATTTTGATTAACTATGTTCAAGTGTAGAACATATCAATAAATTTAATGGTATCAGAATTCGAATTTTTGATGTGGCATTTCCCAGCAGGGAGTTGAGGATGTTATAACTATTACATCAAATAAATTTTTTCTAAGGAAATCAAATGCAAGCATATTCAAAATCAATGTGCATCAGGAAAATGCAGGAAGATAAACATTCAAAATGACAAGCAAGCATGCATGGAAAAAACATGCAATTATAAACTATTGCCTGAGGAGATTATTCATTCCTACCATATATCGTATCTAAGAGATATGGATGCTAGGTGAAATTAAATATCCAATGAAACCACTCAAGGAACTTGCCAACAATTCAAGTTCTTCCCTTGTTTTTATTTATTTATATATATATTTTTTATTTATGATTGTCGGAATTGGCAATTGGGTCGGTCTCGTACTTGCGTGACATGTGGTTGATTCCGACTACTACCACTATAACTTACAGGTTCCATACATACTCCCCTTCCTCAAGCAGAGGTAAATTGGGGGGATTTGAACTCGAAACCTCATTGAACATAACACTTCATATCACAACACTTGCCAATTGAGCTGCCCCATGGGGGCTCCTTGTTTTTGGTTATTAACCAAAATGGGGATACATCAATCATCAGGTGGGTGTCAGGGAAAATCACATTCATGGTTATTGATCACCATTTTGGTCAACAATTTCTAGCTGACAAAGTATTGTCAGGATCCTCCCACTTAGTTCACATACTTGCACTTGTTTTTGCTAAGCTGCTATAGATTTTAAAACTCACCCATTTAGTCGATCCGTTGATGGTTCAATGATGTATTCAAGTATTTCACCATTCAATAATATTCTATAAGTTATGACATGTATTGGATAAATGAATGACCATGATCATAGTATAATTTATTGGACAGGTTACATGTTCATTCAAATGAAAGCAAGATCATTACGAGTTGTTGGCAAGGTTAATATGGTACTTGGTGGAATAGTCATGGTTCTCTACCTATCACTTGAAACAGATTATTTTCTCATTCTCGCATTCTTAACCTTGTAATTTTTACATTCATGCCTCTCTCGTCCAAAATCTCTCTCATGCCTCACTCTTTCTAAATATTGCATTATTACAATAACTTTAGGTGACAACTTTGACACTTTTTCCATGGCATACAAAGTCTTCAAGAATAAATATATTATTATATATTTGTTACATTATTAAGGCCATGTGATATTTTACCCAACATGTCTCACTTTCCAAATATACCTCATCATTATCTCTCTATATTCTAACATAAATTTTATACCTTCTTTTGATATTATGACTTTGGCATTTTCCCATGCCATATAAAAAGCAAAATATATTATTATATCATCCATGTTCTTTTTTAATAAAGATGGGTTTGTTATACCCTCTTAGTCTCATCACATCACATTGGAAGAAATATATTATAAGTAGTATTAATGGATATATGACAATGAACAATGAAAGGATTTTTTGGAGCTCTATGTTAGGAGGTGTTTCTATATAAAACAAGTGTTGCATGGCAGCGTAGTCCCTGATGGGTTGAATTGGGAATAAATGCAGAGAGATGGGGAAAATGTAGCAGGGGAAGATGGAAATTGTAACACAGATGTGGCAATCAGCATGAAGCACAGGTGGTATCCATGCAATAAATGACACATGGCCTTTAGAGTCCCATTTATTTTTTGAAACTATATAATCCATCTTTCTATGTTCGAAATTTCTATTCTTTCTAGTAGTGTGAGTTTCTATGCTTGAAATTTTGGTTCCTACTTTGCATGTTTGATCTCTTCAATGTTTTATCTGTTATATGTATATTTTGAACTGGTTAGAGTTAAGTACAATTTACATAGACCTGTGTCTATATGTGCTAGGACAAAAAAGTTATAAGCATAGCAGGAGAAAAATATATGCATGAGAAAAATATAATTAAAATTAAATAAACACAATTTCTTGACATTTGGCATAGTTGAAGATAAAAATTTAGGAGCACATAAATATAAAAGGAGATAAAAAATAGTTTTATTTGGAATATATCAAAAAATAATAGTTTGTTACATATTCCTAGAAATTTAGATGCGTTTTTCATATAGACTGGGATTGGAGCTTCTGTGGACCATAAGAGAAATATGTACAAGAAATAGGACTATGGAAAGAATAAGTGGGCGATGGTAGACTGTAATACCTGAAAAGAAGAAACTGGAAGGTATCAGTCTTCAGCTAGAGATTTCTATTCATAAAAGGTGGAATAACTGGATTGATAAACAAAGAAGGATGTGATCAGTATAGACTTACAACGATGGTACATATCATCCTTTTTGCTATTTTATTCCTGATGCATTTTTCTGTTGCCTTTCGTCAGTGACCCGCTTCAACTCCGTTTCATCAAATTCTTCAATATAGCTTCTCAAGGGGGCGACATTGATCTCATTTTGGTTTTTTATGTTGAAAATTTCTTTTTCTAATTCCCTTAGATCGATAGAAAGATTATGCAGAGCCTGATCAATGTCTTCATTCTGTACCGAATAGTCGACTAGCCAGTTGTCCACATCATCTTCACCATATTCAAGGATGTTGTAAAATTTTTCTAAAGACAACGCCTTAAAAATATCAACTTGTTTATCGAAGGCTTGCTTAGTTAAGGTCAAGGAGTTGACGATTAACTTGGGGTCTTGGAACTTGTTGGTCCTTCCAGCTAAGTATATTTTGGTCATCTTTGTGAATAATGTTTCTTTCTTTGATATGGATTGCTCACATGATTGGACAATGAGATGTAGGTTCTTCACTTTCTCTTTCCAACATGCTTCTAATTGAGTGATCCGGATTTTGGAGAGGAGATCATGTTGTCTTGTTCTCGTTTCTGTCATGTTGTTGACATGGAGGCCAAAAGGGATGACCATGTCTAAATAGAAAATTTGTTCATTTTTTAAATCCGTCTGCAAATGTTCGAGCAAATTATGTGCCCTCGTTCTAAGGGAAGCCATAGTTTGTGATGTTTCCTAGGCCTCAGTAACCAGTTCCATTATTTTCTTGATATTATTCTCCACATATCCTCTACATGATGTGAGGAGGCTGGAGGATCCTTTTAAATTGGATGCAGGGATGGCAGGCATGGCTATTGCCAAAGGACTGGCAAGCAATGGCATAGGAATCAAAGCTTCCTCCAATTCCTTGACCCGGTCATTCAATCTGGCATTCTCGGCCTCAATGAATCCAATGGAATCATCAAGAGAATCTCTGGTTTCTCTGTGAAGTAGAGAGATTTGGGATGGCCGCATGTTCGCAAGGTCAACCTTTGAACGATATTTTACTTTCTTATTTTTTACATCTCTCTTTTCAATAATTATTTTTTTAGACTCACTGTAAAAAACAACACTCTAGAATACGAAGGCTTCATCTTCATCACAAATTTCGGTATAAACTATGTCCATTGTGCGACTATGCTGGATCGAATCTCCCAGTTGATCAAGGTTACAGAATATGCTATCCATATTAGTGTCAAGTTCAAGGTCTTCCGCCTGCCCTACAATTTTTTTTCTCTTCTTCGCCATGGGAAGCTTGTGAGAATTATCAATTTTAGGATGAGGAGGGTTGTTATCTCCACCTCCGTTTGAAGAACTTTGGGTTGCTTTGTTACTGTGTTAGGACATTGGAGCGATTCTTATGTCGTTCTTTTGGGAGTGCTTTGTGGCGATTGAACACTCTTCTCACCGGGTCCTTTACCCTGTTGCTTGTACAATTAAGTGGTGCTTTGCAATGTGCCTAGGTCATCGACATCATAAGCAAGAGTGTTTTCACAAGTGTCTCTGTTTTTGCCCAGGTATTTTTGGAAAAAACAATTATCGAGGCAAACTGTAAGTAAATGTTAAAAAAAAACATTATTTGGGTCAAACCCTCTTATCTTTTCAGCATATCTCAGGTTCATGTTATTGAAATGTGCTGCGAATTCGTCAATTTTGTTGACGTTCCTCAACATGAAGTCACTGACTTTCCAAGGAAGAGGAATGAACTGTTTTTTTCTCTTCTCATGGAATAGATGCAACCAGTAGTTGTATTTCCTTGCTATTTATGTAACAAACATTTTGTCCGTAATATGACATGGAAGGAGAGCAGGTTTTTCCTTGGAGCCAAAAATTCTTATCAAACTGTAATCATCCATTTCTTCAAGTGCCCCCTTCTTGTCCAAAAACTTGGTCACCTGGTCAAATATGTGGGCAACATCTTCTCCTAATAACATAACTTTGAAAATAGAGACAAAGTCATTAAAAACCTCATAAAAACAATGGGAAGCCTTATGTTTCCACAAGGCCTGGTACCAGAAGGTTACTGGGTTGAATTCCCAGTTTACCCTCTTGGACAGAAACAATTTTGGAAATTGACAACAATGAGCTATTGCAAAAACCAAGTAGGATGGCATATAAAATTTATTGTCCTTTTTGAAGCTTGACAATTGGGAATAAATTTCATGGGAAATTAGCTTCCCCCAATAAAAAAATGGCTTGTTCCTTGACTGTGAATACAAAATATAAAGAATCGTGTGGGGAACAGTTGTTGTGGATTCCTATCCCATTATTCTTGTAAACAACAAGTCAATTTCTCGGAATGGATTTTTAAATTAGTTGACCTACAAGTTTGTGATAACTTCAAGAACTACCATTGGGTCTTCCAGGAACTCGGGCTAGAAGTCCAACCCGTTATTATGCTTTCTTAGGAACTACCTAGAGTCTTCTCCTTTGAACATCAATGTTGGCTCCGAAAATCTTGACATCTGGTAGAAGACCTGAGGTGAAAAAGAAACAAAGGAGTGGTTCTGTAGTGGAATAATTATTTGGTCTAAAATATATTTATCAGCACACAAAGAGACCAACTCCTTACAGTCAAAAGCTTCAGGGACACAGCCTGCACAAGCAATCCTAGATGTCCAAATTATTTCGTTCTGGGCGGAAGGGGATGAGTAGTAAGAATATGCCCTGGACCACTGGAAGTTCTAGTCCTCACGTCTAAAGATGTTCACTGTATCTCCACAGAACTGCTATCAAGCTGGTGCCATTAGTTTATGAGAATGTCTGCTTACTCCAGATGATGCTTGAAATGAACAATTGGAGGGGATAATATAACCCCCCGGAAATTTTGGTTCAATGCATGTGAATGGGAAATATCCTCGAGCTCTTCACTCATTAATGACAATCTCTATGGGTTTTGGATGATGAGATATTAGAAGTAAAGCTTAGTTATTGCATACTTAGAAGTGTGAAGGTGGCAGGTACACCGAAGAGAAATTAAGGGTTGGAGGTTTCATGAATGAGCCAAGTCGACAACGTGCAAATGACATTCCATGATATTTGAAATTAACCCTCGGAAGGGATAATAAAACCCTCCACAAATCTTGGTTTAATGTGTATTAATGGCAGATCTTCTCGAGCCTTTTGCTGATAAATGAAAATTTATATGGTTCCTACATGATGAGATGTTAGCATTAAATATTACTAATTGCATATTTAG
>SNQJ01S0015872.1:43380-55363 GCA_010110895.2 Picea sitchensis | reverse complement strand
ACAAATGTGAAGGTGATGGAGATAGGGAAGAGCAAGCAAGGAATGGCCAAGTATGAAAAACGGTGAGACGGGCTTCAAAATAGGTTTACAGGGGATAATCAGGAGAGGTGAGTGTCCAACGGTCAAATTGTATGACTCCGAATTTTTTACTGCAAAACGCATAAAACGGAAGAGGGCATGATGGCACAGTTCAGCAGATGGTTTGCATATTTGCAGAATTTTGGGAAAGTGGCTAAGTATGGAATAGGGAAACAATCGGTCGAGATCGTTTTCATAATTAGGGATTGAATATTTCGTGAACGGGCCAACCCGAGGTCCCGCGAATGACATTCCATGGTGTTTTAAATTAACACTCGGAAAGGATAATATAACCTTCCAGAAATCTTGGTTTAATGCGTATTAATGGGTGATCTCCTCAAATCTTGGTTTAATGCGTATTAATGGGATATCTCCACAAATCTTGGTTTAGCATTAAACAATCCTTTTTATTATAAATAAAACTCTTATATATATATATATATATAATTATGAAAAGCAGTTGGAGGGGCTTGAAAGTAGGGTTGCAAGGGATATGGAGGATAGGTGAGCGTCCGACGGTCAAATTCGATATATATATATATATGTGTGTGTGTGTGTGTGTGTGTGTGTGTGTGTGTGTTTATAAAAATAAAATTATTATAAACAAGCGCAAGCAAGGAATGGCCAAGTATGAAAAGAGGTTGGAAAGGTTTCAAAATAAGGTTACAGCGGATTCTTAGTAGAGGTGAGGGCCGACGGTCAAATTGTATGTATCAAAAATTTTAATTGCAAAATGTGTAAAAGGGAAGAGTGCAAGCAAGGAATGGCCAAGTATGAAAATCGGTTAGACAGGTTTCAAAATAGGGTTACAAGGGATTCTTAGTAGAGGTAAAGGCCAATGTTCAAATTGTATGTATCGAAATTTTTGACTGCAAAATGCGTAAAAGGGAAGAGTGCATGATGGGGCTGTCCAACGGTCAGTTTGTATATTTGTGGAATTGCGGGTGTTGTTTGCACGTCGAGGAACAATAGAAGGGAAATATTTAGTCCGCCTATCCAGGAACCCGCAATCAAAAAAGTGGCTAATTATGGAATAGGTAAATGGTCGGTCAGACTCGGTTGGAAAGAAGTGCAAAGGTGGTAGGCACATGAAACAATGATTAGGAATTAGATATTTCGTGAACCCGCCAACCCGATGATCCACGAAAGAGATTCAGACAAATGGTGAAGTATGGAAAGTGGATGGACAGGCTTCAAAAATGGGGTGAAAATAGTTCCACAGGAGATGTGAGGACCCGACGGTCAAATTGTAGCTCTTGAAACTTTTGAGTGCAAACTGTGTAACAGGGAAAAGGGTATGATGTGAGAGTCCAGTTGTAAATTTGTATATGGCAAAAGTCAGGGTGTTGTTCGTAGGTCACTGAACAATGGAAATGAAATCTAGAGCCCACCTACCTGGGAATCCGTGATCGGAGAAGTGGCTAGGTATGGAATGGGGAAGTGGTCAGTCGGATTCATGATTTAAAAATGCCAGTGAAAATGTGAACCCATGAGTCTGCCAACCTGCGCAGCTAGTCATTTCGGAAAAACGACTAAGTAACCAAAAGGAGAATGTAGAGGGAAATGAGAAACGTGAATTTGGTTAAGTATAGAAGAGGGAAAAGAAGGGATAATATATTCAAATCTGTAATAGATATCCCATTTCCTGGAAAGATCTTTTATGCATGTTTCTGGAGAAGTTGTAAACTTATTGCATATACTTGGAAATAAGTGTGAAGGTAGCGGGTACAGGAAAAGGAGAATAGGAATTGGAAATTGTCTGAACCCACCAACTCGACGATCTGTGAAAGAGATTCCAAGAAATGTAAAAGTGTATAAAGGGGCCAGGCGGGCTTCAAAATATGGTGACAAGGGTTCCTGAGGAGACGTGAGACTGCGATGGTCAAATTGTATGTATCAAAACTTTTGAGTGAAAAATGTGTAACATGGAAGAGGGGATGATTTGGGAGTTCAGAAGTCAATTTGTACATCATGGAAGCAGGGGTGTTTTTGGCAAGTCAAGGAACACTAGAAGTGCAGTCCACCTGTCCAGGAACCCACAAGAGAAAAATTGGGTGAGTATGCAATAGGGAAACAATATTCAAATTATATCTAGTATATTGATATTTGTAATAGATATCCCATTACCTGGCAAGATATGTTTTGCATGTTTCTGGACAAATTGTCTACGAAACAGTTAGTATGACTGTCTCCTAGAGGCATGGTGAGCTGTTAGGATTAAATCTCAGTTATTTCATAGTTGGAAAGAAGTGTGAAGGTGACAGGTACTGGAAACATCGACTAGGAATTGGAGGCACGAAAGAGATTCCAAGAAATTTCCAAGTATGGAAAGCGGATGAACAGGGTTGAAAATGTGGTGAAAATGGTTTCCCAGGACACGTGAGGACCCGAAGGTCAAATTGTAGGTCTAGAAACTTTTGAATGTAAACTGTGTATCACGGAAGATGGTATAATGTGGGAGTCCGACGGTGAATTTGTATATCGCGGAAGTTCGGGTGTTGTTTGTAGGTCACAGAACAATGGAAGTGCAATGTAGAGCCCGCCTGCCTGGAAATACGTGATCTAAAAATTTTCTAGGTATGGAATGGGAAGTGGTCGGTCAGAGTTGGGATATAAAAGAATGAGTGAAAATGTGAACCCGTGAGCCTGCCGACCCGTAGAGCTAGACATTTTTGGAAAAACCTTTAAATAACCAGAATGACAAAGTAAAGGGGAAAAACAAATGGGAATTTGGTTAAGTATAGAAGAGGGACAGGAAGGGATAATATATTAAAATCTATAATAGATATTCCATTTCTTGGCAAGATCTTTTTTGTATGTTTATGGAGATGTCATCATTAAACTTCAGTTATTGCATACTTGAAAGAAGTGCGAAGGTGGCGGGCACATGAAACAACGATTAGGAATTGGATATTTCGTGAACCCTCCAACTCGATGATCCACGAAAGAGATTCAGACAAATGGTGAAGTATGGAAAGAGGACGAACGGGCTTCAAAATGGGGTGACAATAGTTCCACAGGAGACATGAGGACCCGACGGTCAAATTGTAGCTCTCAAAAATTTTGAGTGCAAATTGTGTAACGAGGAAGAGGGTATGATGTGAGAGTATGGTTGTAAATTTTTATATCATGGAAGTCATGGTGTTGTTCGTAGGTCACAGAGCAATGGAAGTGCAATCTAGAGCCCTCCTACCCAGGAATCGGCGATCGAAGAAGTGGTTGGGTATGGAATGGGGACGTAGTCGGTCAAAGTTGCGATATAAAATCATGAGTGAAAATCTGAACCCATGAGTTCGCCAAACTACGTAGCTATACATTTTCGGTAAAATGACTAAGTAATAAGAAGGAGAAAGTAGAGGGAAAAGAGAAACGATAATTTGGTTAAGTATAGAAGAGGGAAAATAAGAGCTAATATATTCAAATCTACAATAGATATTCCATTTCCTAGAAAGATATTTTGTGTATGTTTCTGGAGTTGTATACTTATTGCATATACTTGGAAAGACCCATTGAAAAACCATCATTTTGTAGTCCAATATTTTATCCACTTACTCATTTTCTATTGTGCTTTTACCATTAAAAAGGTTGTGAGCAAATGCTTTGTTGAAGATTAGATTTTATCGCAACTTGTGGTAGTGATTGTGCTCTTGATACATTCTTTCATGGCTTTGACATATTAACTTAAGTATTAAGCTTCTTGCATGATGGGTTATTATCATTAAATGTCAATAGTTGGTCTTTCTATGTTCTATCTTCATTGCGAATAGAATTGAATGTTGGTTTGAAACTGTCTAAAATTCATTTTTGTTTACATAAAATCCTGATGGGATCGACACAATGCATTGTCATATAATTGTTAAATGTTCCATATTAGATCAAATTACTTGATCCAATACATTATCCAAGAACCACAAGACTATCGAGCCATGGCAATCACAAGAGATGTTAAATTTAGCAAAGAAGCAACAACCAAGATTCCAAGGAAAAGTTTTTAATAGTAAATCCATTAAAAAAACAAAAAACAAATATTGGGCAGTGTATATCTATCCATAGAAATTGGACCAAGTTATTTGCACCAAAACATCAAACATATTTTCCATAAACACATGCACATGATCTACAACATGCAGGAGCCATCGAGATTCTCTTCAACATGCATAAAAAACTCATTACCATGCATTTTTTAGGAAATCCTTGTAGTCTTCTCCGCGAAAGGTCAATGTTCGTTGTCACAATCTCAATATCTTGCGGAAGATCTGAGGCGACAAAGAAACAAGAGAATGGTTCCATAGTGGAATAAATCCTTGGCTTGGAGCATGCGAACAACATTGTTTCTCCTGGCACTGGCATCGCTCCAATGTTGCACCCCAACAATAAAGCAACCCAANAAATTGATAGTTCTCACAAGCTTCCCATGAGGAAGAAGATGAAAGACATTGCAAGGAAAGCAGAAGAGCTTGAAACTGAAAGTTAGGACACACCAAGAGACCACCCCCTGATAGTCCCAAAGACTTCAGGGACACAGGTTGCACGAGCAATTCTAGAGGCCCAAATTAGTCCATTCTGAACAAAAGGAGATGAGTACTAGGAATATGCCTTGCACCAGTGGGATTTCTAGTCCTTATCCCCTGAGATGTTAATTGTATATCTAGAGAATAGGAGAGTGGTCCTTTAATTGAATGATTATTTGTATCGAAATATATCTCTGGGAGCATCAAGAGACCATTTTCTTACAGTGAAAGACTTGAGCCCAGAATAGACTAATTTGGACCTTTGGAATTCCTACTCTGGAGTTGCAAAGTGGCTATTGTGTTCAACGTCGGTTTCTTTTCCGAAAGGCCTTCTTTTGGTATTGTCAAGGCTACCATCACCAAGTCGGGAAGTGTCCCCCATTATGGTTGATTTCAATTTGGGTGCAGGAGTGGGAACAAAGTCTGCATTGCCATCATCCATTTCTGTATCATCGTCGATTAGATCATCTTCTCCAACCTCGAAATCGATGATCAGGAAGATGGGCATGTTGTCTGAGCAGGCGATATTGCCTTAGAATTCTTTGTCTTGAAATATATCTCTCGGTGCACCAAGGGAACATCCCCTTTTTTTCTCCTGGGTGGAGGCAGATAAATAGTAAGAATATGCCCTAGAGCACTGGAACCTTTCGTCATCATGCTCGAAGGTGTTTACTGTATCTGGATAGAGCTGTTGTTGAACTCCTTCCATAAGTTAACGACAATTTTTGTTTGTTCCAGATGATGTTTTAAATGAAAATTTGGAAGGGATAATATAACCCTCCACAAATCTTGGTTTAATGCATATCAATGGAAGATCTCTTCGATCCTTTTTCCGATCAATGCTTGGTTTAATGTATCAATGGAAGATCTCTTCATCCTTTTCCCATCAATGACAATCTTCATGGTTCATGCATGATGAGTTTTACCAATAACACTACTAATTGCATATATATATATATATATATATATATATATATATATATATATATATATAAAAGTTCAAAGGTGGTGGACTATAAGAGTGATTAAGGATTAGAGATTTCATAAAGCCGCTAACCAGAAATTAATGACAAATCTTGGTTTAATTCGTAATAATGACAAATATTATGCAAGGTTATATATATATAGGGTATATATATATATATATATATATAAAGTTCAAAGGTGGTGGTGACGCATCTAAGAGCGATTAAGGATTAGAGATTTCATAAAGCCGCTAACCAGAAATTAATGACAAATCTTGGTTTAATTCGTAATAATGACAAATATTATGCAAGGTTTCAGACATTAATGACAATATTAACGGTACCTGCATGATGAGTTGTTATCATTAAAGCTTAATAAGTGAATATCTACAAAAACGTGTGAAGGTGGCGGGGATGGCAAAGACCAATTAAGCATTGCACATTTTGTCCACCCGCCAACCTGTGAAAGAGATTCCAAGAAATGGCCAAGTATGGAAAGCGGTCGGGCATGCTTCAAAATATTATACTCAGGAGATGTGAGGGGTTGATGGTCAAATTGTATGTCTCCGAACTTTTGACTGCAGAATGTGTAACACAAAATAGGGCACAATGATGGATTTCGGCGGTCAATTTGTATATCGAGGAATTTCAGGTCCTGTTTGTAGCTAGAGGAACAATGGAAGCCCAATGTTGAGCAAGTGTGGCCAGGAATCGACGATGGTAATAGTGGCCAAGTATGCAATGGGTAAGTGGTTGGTCGGGGTCATGATATAAAAGCATGAGACATACTCGGAACAGGGAATATTGACGCACTTGAAAACATGGCTACAAGTTCTACCCATTAGACACAAGGACTGGATGGTCAAATTGTATGTATCCCAACTTTTGATTGCAAAATGTGTAACATGGAACAGGGGACAATGGCAGACTTCTACAGTCAATTTGTATATTGTGGAACTTCGGGTGTTGTATATAAAAGCATGAGACATTTGGAAAAATGACCAAGTAACCAGAAAGGAAAATAAAATGCAAAAAAAGAAAGGGGAATTTGGTTGTCAATATGTAGATCGGGGAAGCGCAGGTGTTGTTTGCAGGAAGCGGAACAATGGAAACACAATGTTGAAACTGCCTATCCGGGAACCCACGATCCAAAAAGTTTGCTAGTTATGAAATAGGGAAGCGTACGGTTGGACTCGTGATATAAAATTATCACTGGAAATATGAAGACGTGAATATGACAACCCCCACACCTATACATTTTTCCGAAAAACAACTACGTAACCATAAAGGGAAATAAGAGGGAAAAAAGAAAGGTGATGTAAATTTTAGGAAGCGGTGATTGGTGTAAGAAAGCCCCATCGATGGTCTTAACAGTAACTATGAAGTGCATTAAATCGGTGGACAGACTCTTCAATCAAGGAATAGATAAAGCGAGTCATGCTTATAGTTTCCAGGATGTGTTTGTATAAGAAAAGAATAAAAAAGGCACAAGGAAATCAAGTTTGGGATGTTTAAGTAAAATTATTGTACTGTCAGCTTCACCGTAAGTATAACAACGACGAATTTGAATTTTAAGATGAATTTGAATTTTAATGTTCTCTGTTTGATATGATAGTTCCATTGGACTTCATATAGTATATATCCTTTTATTTCAAAACATTCCCAGAGCTGAATTTTGATAAGTTCATCGATCAAGGAAAAGTGCTAAAACGAGCTAGATACTACATTTGCGTCAGAGAGCTTATATTGAAAGGCAAATCAGGTCCTGTATATTCTTTAAGATCATAGAAAAAGCACCAATATGTTGAATGCATCATTAATTTTCCAGAACAAAGCATAGAATGAAGAGCCAAGTAAACACCAAATGTATTGAAAGTCGAGGCACAAGGCAACACATGAGCATAGAAGACACCAAGTGACATTCCACAAAGGTCCATAGAGCAGTACACATCGAACTATGCATCAAACAATTTGATATATAAGAAAAAACACACTTGGAATTGGTTTTCTCTTACATCTGGTATATGTTCCCGTGAGAAAATAACCAGGGCCATGAGATATGAACAAAAATATGCCAAACACAAGACAACACAAAACCAGTTGAGCTTCACCATTGTATCCTAGTTATAACCAAACCCCCAAATGGGGAACAAGAAACTGTCCAATGACTAGTTCACCATGAAGCAAGACCACTATGGACATTTTCTTCTGATGGTTCTATGTTCTATCTCTACCAGTTTTAACAATGCCAAATTTCCAATATTATTGGAAATGCCCGATGGTTCCGCCCAGGGAGCAAGCCATTTTGACAGTTCAAAGGATGGGCCTGAGTTATTCATAGTTGGATACTTTGTATTGGTTTTATCCGCATTCTTCCCATTTCTGGACTGAACAATCTTATGTGCTTGTACATCAGCTATAAATGCACCTGCCTGTATGAATTCCAATGTCCGAACTCCCCAATCTCTATAGCGAGTTCTGAAGATCTCAAGACTGTGCTTCAATTCATGTTGAATCCTTTTCTTTTAGTTAGGGAACTGAGAAAATGCACTTATCATACCATAAATGTATAGATGGAGATCATCTTCTTTTTTTATTTGGGTACCCAAAAAGTGCAAAAATCTTGTCATGGCTATATAGTTGGAAAACAATTTTTCCAATTTGGGCACCCAAAAAGGTACAAATTCCTCAAACAAATCCACAGCTAGCCACCATTTTTTTTTCATTTGGACACCTCAACAAATATGCAAAATTCTTACTGGAAGATGCAAAAAAACATAAAAATAACAAGAGCAATTTGATTTGTAGCTAGATTCTCCTTGTTTTTTCAAGTGCTCAAAAAGAGACAAAATCTCTAGAAAGAAAATTTTACATCCATAGATGTAAACTCTAAAGAACTCGAGTTCGACAAAAATTCATCCGGGTATTGAAGAAAAATTACAGATACATATGATATTTTTTCATTTCTTGCCAAAGATTGATATGATTTTTTATTTTTTTTTCCAGCCAATATGCAATATTGCATTGTCCTCATTTAAGGTAAATTTGCTATGTATCTATAAGTCACGCATCATTTAGACATTGTTTTCCTTTTTCTATAGGTATGCTTCATATGGAAATTCTGCTACCCCAGGAAGCACATCTTGCAACAGAGGCTGTCTAATTGTACAATGTATGATTGTATTGCCCACAGTCCGGATGGTAGCATTGAGGCAATGTCTATATATGTAAGGGCATTTTTTACTGCATCACAGACAATCAATTGTATCATCATTTATGAAAGAATAAGTAGAAGCAGGAGAGTTTCATTTGGCACATACAGGATCGAAGGGGGTCGAGTATGCATTCGTTGCAACCAAAACACCCTCACCCTGGGCACGTGACCATAACAGTCAATATATTGAACAATATAATATACAACTGAACAACGAAAAAAAAGAAAAAGTACATAAAATTGGTGAAGACAATTTATATGGGAAAAGCGAGGATGAAAATGTAGATGTATACGCACAACACTTGTAGAGCTAGTTAGTTTCTTGAGATCATGTACTATGTCTATTCACAATTTTATTAAAAATGTTGCTTCAGTTGTGCGAAAGGTCCTTTCTCTAACATCTATTTTCTTTGTTATATTTTTGAAGAGCATAAACAAAAATTTCCCTTTATGTAATTTTTGTTCCATTGAGGAAAACAAATTTGAATAAGTGTCGAAAAATTGCATCTACAACATGGAACAGTGTAATAGTTGTCTAACATAACCGAGACACATGGACATGTAAAAGTAATGAACAAACTAGATATGGAGAACAGTACCATTGCCTTGTCGTTGTTCGACTCTCCATATTTTATATGGAGAATGTGTTGCAAGATAATTTTTCTCGCGAGTGTGACAGCTGCACCAATGGTTCCGACTGGGTAAGTGCCATTGCTCTATGCAAGTTGGATGATACTTATGTCTGGGACGGAATGATATTTTGAACAAATAGAAGGAATTTTTTCCACAATACTTGTTTCGTTGAGGGATATAATCTGATCACAATTACCACGGTCATATGTTGTTTTGGGAAATATATTAAAATTTGTTATGGATATCCCATTACTTGGCAATATCATTTCTGCATGTTTCTGGACAAGTTGAGTGGGAATAGTCAGTGTAATTGTCATTAGGGCCTCCTTGTCTGTCATGTCATCACGCATAATGGATCTAGTTTTGTTTTCCTTGTCCATGTAGGTGCTATAGACAACCATTATGTCACCAACAAACAATTTTCCAGTTCGGCGACTGTTCAAGTCCTCTATTGATAGTATTTTGGGTGTTATAAGTTTAGACCTGACGACATTTTTTTGAACAAGAAAATTAATGTGAATGGTAGTCTGTATTATTTTTTTTGTTTTCTTTTTCCTGGCATAAATGTACAAGTAGACGCACAAATTGGATGAAGTGTGGAGCCAGAGTTTTGCAACCAGACCTCTTGGTCTACGGAACTTGTGTTATGTTCGACGTCTCACTTGTTCTCATTGATACTTCTTGTGAACTACAAAGTATGTGTTGCATATGAAATTAGCATATTTACCATGGCATAGATGAATAAATAGTTGAGGATATTTGTTTGGTAAACATATGAGGAACACAATGTATGCATCTTTACCTTTGGCATTGTCGATCTGTTGATGTTTGCGATGATTGGTTGCTCATGGCCATGTCACTAGTACAACGTTTTTTGATGCAAGCATGTGTAGATGAACATCAGAAGGACTAAATAAGCATATGCATTGTATATTCTCCATAATTATTATGAATGTAACATACAGGGTCGAAGGAGATGGAATACGAAACAGGGTGTCAAGGGATACTTAGGAAACATGAGGACCCTATGGTCAAATTATATGCCTCAGATTTTTTGATTGCAAAAACGTGTAACAGGAAATAGGGCATGATGGGGGGGTATGACAACCAATCTATATATCATGGAACCTTTGAAGCTAGAGGCTCAATCTTGAACCCGCCAGCCTGGGAACCTGCCATCGAAAAAGTGGCTAAGTATGGAATGAGGAAACCGTCAGTCGGAGTCATGATATAGAAGAATGAGTATAAATGTGAACTCGTGACTCTGCCAACCTGCGCACCTAGACATTTTTGAAAATACAACTAAGAAAAGCAACCAGAAATCGAAAGTAGATGAGGAAAATGAAAGGGGAAATTGGTTAAGTATAGAAGAGGGAAAAAAAGGGGATAATAGGAAGTGGGAAAATTAGAAATGGGGAGAGCAATGTTTCAGAGCAGGAAGTCTCAACAAAGTTCCATTGTTGCCAAATCATCATTTTCTAGTCCAATATTATATGCACACTCTCGTTTTCTGTGTTTGAATTACTAGCATAGCTGGTATACCTTTTCGAAGATTGTACCACAACTCCCTCTGTTGTGGCATATAAGAATTCATCTTCATGTCCAACCAATCTGTTTCTTTCAATTTAGCAGCACCAAACATACAGTGGACATGAAGGTAAGTGAGTATCCAAAAATACATGTAAAAGAAAGAAATACAGTTCTATTTATTTCAATGTAGCAGCAAAGAGAATACAATTCACATTAGGATAAGTTACTATGTAGAAAGATATGTAGTATCTACACACAGTAAAATAGGTACAAAACAGTAGAACAAGTAGAAAAAATAGAAAGACAATAAATGAAATACTAGACACTGGAATATGAAATAAGAGTAGAGGCATGCATCTTTGTAACTGCTCCTCCACATTCGTGGAAAAGCATCCATCGTCTTCTCCAGCCACTTTGTTTGTTTAAATATAGCAATCCAAAAAAAATACAATGGACATGAAGGAAGTTGGTATGCAAGGAGACGTGTAAAAAAAATAAACAGAGTTCGATTTATTTCAATGTAGCGACACATAAAATAAAAAGCACATGAAGATAAGTTATTATGTAGGGAGATACACAATATCTACATAAAATAGATTAGATGAACACATATACAGACAGTAAATGAAATAAAAAACAATGGAATATGGAATAATAGTACAAGCATGTACCTTTGTATCTCCTCTTCCACACATGTGTCAAAGACTCCTTCATTTTCTCCAGCTATTATGTTTGTTTCAATGTGGGAAAGCACAAAATACAATTAACATGAATGGAAGTTGGTATGCAGGGGAGAACAAGCAATATGTACATACAATGAATGAGAATCAACGAATAGAATAAAATATAGTGAGAAACATGAGCCTTTACTTTTCTCCATCCATGGTTGTAATTATAGAAATTTTTTCCTGTCCAAAATATATTACAAGCCAGAAGATATTAAGAAATTGCATGGCCATAGCCGAATGATTTTGGTTTTCTACAACAAAGTGTCCAGCTATGCTTTGAGACATGGAAATATAGTTTTGCAGTATCTTTAGTGTACATCTCAT
>SNQJ01S0015872.1:23487-43354 GCA_010110895.2 Picea sitchensis | reverse complement strand
GTATTGTGATATGGGCACATTTCACCATATATGGTTAATAAGTGTGTTTTGCACATGTTTTATCTTAAGAAAAAGACGAAGGACATTGCAATTGCACATGTAGTTGTCCAATTATTTGTTATGCCACTATTTTGTATCATGTCAGCACTAAAGTATCCTAGAATGATAATAGTTTTTTCCAAATGCAAATGATGTCATGCATTTGAGAACACATTCACTATGCTAGCAATGTTGCATGCCAAACAACATAGAAACTGAGTACTACAACTTGCAATGAACGGAACACCACTCTTGCTAGCACCATCTCAGTATCCTTTTCCTCTACAAGAACATTTTTCAAAGACATGTAGGTATGGTCCGGAGCTAGGAAAAAAATTTAGAGAAAACTTTAAGAGCAAGATAGATGGGCACGGGACAGGCGTCAGGTCTCGACTTTGACAAACATAGAAAACGACAGAGCCGCAGGTCCACTTGCAGCTGCAGGACCTGAACACCACAAAGTGCAAAAAAAAAACCAGCTCCAACTTCCAGCGCAGGACCCCAACCCTGCAAAGCCGAAGAAAACAAAAAGCAACAAAACAACGAGCAAGCACGAATAGGCTCAACTGCAGCCACAGGACCTCAAACTCGCAAACCTGAGCCAAACAACAACAAGCATCAACCGACGAACGAACGAACCAGCCAACAAGAAACAACCACCAAACCAACAAAAAAAAGATGTATCGACAATGATTACCAAACTGCAGCCCAAGCACAGAAGGAACTAGAAACATATGACAAGCATGACAGTAGAAATAGTCAAACATCCTTACTTGCAAACAATGAATAGCAAAGAACGAATGCAAATGAAATTATGGCAGCAAACCTTACTCCAAAACGATGAATGACAGAAGTGCAGGTCGAATTGTCGGTGCAACAGTTGGACCTCGCAAAGTCAAAAAAACAAAAAAAACTCCAACTGCACATGCAAAACCCCAACCCTGCAAAGTTGAAGTAAACAACAACAAGAAGGAACCGATGAACCAACGAACAAGAAGAACCCACTGAAATAGTAAATAATGTATGTATCTTCAATGATGACCAAATCGTATTCCAAGCATAGAAGAAATATGAAACATACAATGGCTATGCAACTATCGGTTGTTGAAAAGTCAACAAGAAACATGTGTCTAATTTACTTTTCCCTTAAATAAATTGGACAATAAATATTAATCTATTATCTCATAATTACTTGATATAATTAACTGAAATGGAAAATCAATTAACTATAGGAAATTTGATTTCAAAGGTTGACTGGTAGGACATGGAGGTGACTTGAAGTTGTAACAAAGTTATAAGTGTAGTTATGAGAGTTGTGAAGTAGTTTAACTCAGTTAAGTGAGTTAAGCCCAGTTTTACTAGTTGTAACTGAACTTACACTAGTAAGAGTTCAATGAATTAATTATTAATTAATTCAAAATCAGTGAACTCACATGCAACTGAAGATTCACCACGGTTAACTACATGCATGTCAAATCCAGTGGAGACCTAGTTGAGATAATAAGTGAAAGAGACATTTTGGCTATCAGTTGTGATTTGAGTGAAGTGCACTCATGCAATCACACATGTAGTGGATATTTTCATGAGCATGTGCATACTAGGAAATTCGAATTCATTGTGGGAATTCTAATTGCAGGGGATTGTACAGAGGAGGCAGGCTGTTTGGAGACATAATATTGGCACATGAATTTGTCAATTTTTGTATGACAGTGTGAGACGATTGTATTGTACTGAGAGCTCTTGGATTAGAGTTTTGTATGATATCTTTTCATGATCCATGATATACATAATATATGATAGTGGGGTTATTATCTTTATGCTTTCCTTGCAAAACTTCTGTGTTATGTGTTCTTGATATTTCACTTTGTGATCATGGTTTAATTCCTGCAAGAATATTAGTAGAAGCGATTTTGTATTTAACAATGGCATATAATTGTTAGATCAGGAGAATCCAGGAAATACTTAATTTGTATTGAAATTTCTACATGGTATCAGAGCCACGAAGCTACGGAAGTGAAGTGAGAAAATTGTAGTATTTTCGTAGGTCCTGCCTCTGGTAGGGTGCGACGACATAGTACTGAAAACTTCGCACATTTCTGAGAGAATAAATTATCGCACCCTACTCAAAGGAGAGGTGTGAACCTCCCTTAGGATTTTTGCAGGCTACTCAAAGGAGAGGTGCGAACCTCCCTCACCCCACTGTGCATTACAGTGAGAACACCCTCAAGATTTTCGTAGGTTGTACACTAGTGAGGTGTGAACCTCCCTCAAGTTAGTAACTGGTCAGGTGCGAACCTCCCAGGGTGAGAGGGATTGCAGTAGCTGAGTTTGTGGTTGAATAAAATTTGAATTTGCAGAAGGAATTTCTTGGTGCTATAGTAGATTCAAGATCGAAATGTCTTTCATTGGCTTGAGGTTAGAGTATGCACTCGAAGGCATCTCTAACTACATTGCTTGGAAGGACAGAATGGAGGCAGTGCTCGAAGACAATGGCTTGAAGGAATAGATTTACAAAGATGTTCCCAAGATGGCTGGGACAGACACTATAAATCTTGATGCATGGAAAAAGAAAGTGGAAAAGGTGAGAAGGATCTTGTTGGAGGGAGTACGAGACCACATTGTCTCACATCTCCATGGGAAAGACACACCATATGCAATGTGGAAGGCTTGGACGGATCTATTCCAAAACAACAACGACCATAGGAAATTTGTTCTCAAAGATAAACTCAGGAAGATCAAGATGGAGAAAGGCGACTCCATTCCAAAATATCTCATGAATTTTTTCCAATGTCAGGATGAGCTTGGAAGTGTGGGAATAATAGTCACTGATGATGATTTGGTGAGCTTGGCACTCCTAGGACTTCCCAAGAGTTGGCACAGTTATCAAGACTCTGTCAATGGAAGGGAAAAGTTTCCAGTTTGGGAATGACTATGGTTGGATCTGGTACAAGAGGCATTCAGGCAGAACACCAAAGATGGATCTTCATCAAAGCAAGATGATGAACAGGATTGTGCTTTGGCTACTATGGAAAGGAAAGGGAAGGGGAAGAAATCCCATCCAAAATCTAAGTCTAAAGTCAAGAAGCTGGATTTGTCCAAGGTGAAGTGTTTTCACTGTCATGAACATGGGAATCTCACTACTAACTGTCCGCAGAAGAAGAATAACAAGAAGGTTGTTGGAGCTATAGTTGGTGAGGATCTTGCCTCACATTTTGAACTTGACTTCTCCTTGATCGCATGCATGGCTTCATGTGCATTGGGATCGGTGTCGTATTTGGATAGTGGTGCTTCCTTCAACATGACGGGAGATAAGGATATTTTCAGTGACTTGGAGGAGAAAGATCTCAGAATGCATATAGAGATGGGCAACGAGGGACAATATAGTGTGACAAACATTGGTACTATTACCTTTAAGAGG
Source organism: Picea sitchensis (assembly GCA_010110895.2). NCBI lineage: Eukaryota > Viridiplantae > Streptophyta > Pinopsida > Pinales > Pinaceae > Picea > Picea sitchensis. The sequence goes on along the minus strand of SNQJ01S0015872.1, from coordinate 39,897 downwards.
GAGTCAGGTAAGCCATTTCAATTGAAAAATGTTATGCATGTTCCAGGTCTGAAGAAAAACCTGATCTCAGTCGCAATGTTGGAGGACAGAGGCTATGACGTTGTTTTTAGCAGTGGAAAAGATTTTCTGCAACATAAAACAACGGTTCAAGTCAAAATGATAGGGATTCAAGTTAAGAATATCTAGAAGCTGGAGGTAGATGGTTGCACTGCCATAATGGGCAAGGCAGAAAAAGTGGTGAGCCAGGATGAGGGGGAATTATGGCACAGGCGATTGGGCCATATTCATCACAGAGCCTTGAAGATCATGCAACAAATATCTATTGGACTTCCAATGGAAACACTTGCTCAGTTAGATCAGTGTAAGGGGTGCACCATGGGGAAGTATGCAAAGTCCACCTTTCATGAAAAGGAGAAACGTGCCTTGGTAATCCTAGAGAGAGTTCACACAGACGTATGTGGACCATTCTTGGTTTCTTCAACAACAAAACATAGGTATTATGTTATTTTTTTTTATGACTTTTCTCGTAAATGTTGGATCTTCTTCATGCAAAAGAAGGATCAAACATTCTCAAAGTTCTGTGAGTTGAAAAAATTGGTGGAGAAAGAGTCGGGGAAGTAACTGAAATCTCTAAGGAGCGATAATGGTGGAGAATACATCTCTAACGAATTCAAATACTTCTGCAGCAGAGAAGCAATTCGAAGAGAACTCATAGCACCTCATAACCCACAACAAAATGGGGTTGTGGAGAAGAAGAACAAAACGATTGTGGGTGCTGCATGAGCGATGTTGCATGATCAGGGCCTACCAATGCATTTGTGGGAAAAAGCATGCAATATTGTGGTTTATGTGCAAAACCATTGTCCTCATAGAGTACTTGGCATGAGTACACCTGAAGAAGTTTTCACTGGTAAGAAACCTAATGTTTCTCATTTTAAGATTTTTGGCTCATTTGTTTATGTACATGTGACCAAGGATGCCAAGAAGACACTGGAACCGACTGCTGAAGTTGGGATGTTTGTGGGGTACACAGAAACACTCCATAATTATCGTGTGTATTTTTCTAACAGTAAGATGACTTTTATGTGACGGGATATAAAATTTGATGAGGGGAAATCCATGCGGTTGTTGCTTGAGAGGGAGCTAGAATTGCATGTAGAAGATGAACTATTGGTTCCCAAAGATGAGTATTATTATGTGGATCAGCCACATGAGGAGGTTCATGGAGTGGAGGAAACCACTCAAGCAAATCCATCCATCAGAAATGGCAGAAAGCGCACCACAAAAGCTGACATATTGAGACTAGATGTTGCACAGAATGTAGGAGCCCCTACTTCACAACGCAGACTGAGACAATCTCCTAATCAAGTTACTGGATACATGGCTCTCATGAGAAAATGTATTGTGAATGAACCTTCAACCATCTTCCTTTTAGGAAGCAGTGCGGGATCCCACTTGGGTTGATGCTATGGTAGAGGAGTATGACTCCATTGTCAAAAGCAGTGCATGGGAAATTGTCCCAAGACCACTCGACAAATCAGTGGTAGGTTCGAGATGGATCTACAAGGTAAAGGAAGCTGTTGATGGGAGTGTGGAGAAATACAATTCTAGGTTTGTGGCCCGAGGCTTCTCACATACCGAGGGGATAGATTATGATGAGACCTTTGCACTTGTCGCAAGGTACTCTTCCATAATATCCATCCTTGCACTCTCAACACAGATGGGCTGGCGCATTCATTAGATGGATGTAAAAACTACATTTCTTAATGGGATCATTGAGGAAGAAGTGTACATTGAGAAACCAGAAGGTTTTGATACCTTTGATAGGGAGTCACATGTGTGCATACTTAAGAGAGCACTATATGGGATGAAGCAAGCACCCTGTGCTTGGTACACTTAGATAGATAGCTATTTCACCAGATTGGGCTTCACCAAAAGTGAAGCGGATGAAAACCTATACCAAATTGTGGTGGAGGGTAAGATTTTAATAATTTTTCTTTATGTTGATTATTTAATACTGACTGGTGATGAGTAGCTGATACACTCATGCAAGGATGACCTTGCAAAGGATTTCGAGATGAAGGATTTGGGCCTCCTTCATTATTTCCTTGGATTGGAAATATGATAGCAAGATGGTGTACTTTTTGTGTCTCAAGGAAAATATGCAAGGGAGATATTGGGTAAGTTTCACATGGAAGGTTGCAAGCCCATGGATACTCCTATTCCAGGAAACTGGAGGAAAGGGGATGCTACTTCTGGAGAGGTAGTGGATGCTACTGTCTATCGACATTTAGTGGGTTCGCTAATGTATTTAGTGAACACGAGACCGAACATTTTCTATGTGGTTAACCAACTAAGTCAAGTGATGGTTAAGCCTACCAAAATCTTTTGAAAGGTGGGTAAGCATGGCCTGAGATATCCGAAGGGCACATCTGAGTATGGATTATGGTACAGACAGACGGATGAGGTGAATTTGCATGGCTTCACAGATGAAGATTGGGCACACAGCCCAACGAAAAAAAAGAGCACATTAGGGGGGATATTTAGTATCAGATCTACAGTTGTTTCTTAGTACAACAGGAAACAAAGATCCGTGACACTTAGTTCAGTAGAAGTGGAATACATGGCAATGATTCAAGATGCATGTGAGGCTATCTGGATGAGAAAGATCTTAGTTGGTTTGTTTGGTTCTTATTTAGATCCGACAATGATTCATTGTGATAATCAGAGTTGCATTAAACTCTCGATTAATCCTGTGTTTCATGATAGATCTAAGCATATAGATATCTGGTATCATCATCTTAAAGATTGTGTGCAGTGGAAGATCATGTTGCTTCAATACATTCCTATGAAAGATCAGGATGCAGACATTTTGACGAAGGCGATCACTAGGAGAAAATTCGAATACAATAGAGACTGGATTGGGGTGAAGGACAATGCCTTTCTTTTTGAGAGGGAGTGTTGAAAAGTCAACAAGAAACATGTGTCTAATTTACTTTTCCCTTAAATAAATTGGACAATAAATATTAATCTATTATCTCATGATTACTTGATATAATTAACTGAAATGGAAAATCAGTTAACTATAAAAAATTCAAGTTCAAAGGTTGACTGGTAGGACATGGAGGTGACTTGAAGTTGCAACAAAGTTATAAGAGTAGTTATCAGAGTTGTGAAGTAGTTTAACTCAATTAAGTGAGTTAAGCCCAGTTGTACTAGTTGTAACTGAACTTACACTAAATATGGTGTGAGCTTACACTAGTGAGAGTTAGGTGAATGAATATTAATTAATTCATGAGTTAAGCCCAGTTGTACTAGTTGTAACTGAACTTACACTAGTGAGAGTTCAGTGAATTAATTATTAATTAATTCACAATCAGTGAACTCACATGCAACTGAAGATTCACCACGGTTAAATACATGCATGTCAGATCCAGTGGAGACCTGGTTGAGATAACAGGTGAAAGGGACATTTTGGCTATGAGTTGTGATTTGAGTGAAGTACACTCATGCAATCACACATGCAGTGGATATGTGCATGAGCATGTGCAGACTAGGCAATTCGAATTCATTGTGAGAATTTTAATTGTAGGGGATTGTATAGAGGAGGCAGGTTGTCTGGAGACAGAATATTGGCACATGAATTTGTCAATTTTTATATGACAATGTGAGATGATTGTATTGTACTGAGAGCTCTTGGATTACATTTTTGTATGATATTATTTCATGATCCATGATATACATAATATATGATAGTGGGGTTTTTAGATTTATGCTTTCCCTGTAAAACTTATGTGTTATGTGTTCTTGATATTTCACTTTGTGATCGTGGTTTAATTTCCACAAGAATATTAGTAGAAGCGATTATGTATTTAAAAATGGCATATAATTGTTAGATCATGAGAATTTAGGAAATACTTAATTTGTATTGAAATTTCTACACCGGTGGACATCAATATTGTCCAAATTCACTACAACATTGTATGGAAAGGCCTATCTAGGTGAACATTTAAGGGTTTCTGGCTGTTTAAGGGCCTCACGGTGTGCAAGCATTAAAGATTTCAGGCTTGTTCCAATAGCTCGTGCTATGTAAACATTTAAGTTGTCAGGCCTATTCAAGAACCTCAAAAAAAGTGTCAATGTTCTAAACCTTCGGTATGTAAACATTTCAATACAAATAGAAACATGGACTAATAATAATAATATAATAATAATACTAATAAAAGGACATATTAATATGAAGTCAATGAATTATCGATCGTTATAGTCCCTCTATGCCTTCGGCAGGGACTAATAACAATAAAAACATTAAAAAAATAGCGTTGATGCTCAGAACTTTCAATATGTAAACATTTCAGTAAAAATGTAATAAAAATTAAAAAAGAGCGACTAAGCTCAAAACTTTGGATATCTAAACATTTACAACATTGGGAACAACGAAGCCGACAATAAGACCTCCAATATATTCTTTAATGAGACGATGACATATAAGGTTTTTTTTATTATATAAAAAATATTTTTTTTTACTTATATAGTACGGATAATACAGATGATGAAAAAATTTATAGTCAAAGGACATATTAATATGAAGTCAACAAATTATCGATCGCTATAGTCCCTCTACACCTTCAGCAAGGACTAATAATATTTAAGCTTGAGTATAAAAAACTCTTGAAATATGTGGTGTATAATATTTTGGTCGACGTTCTTTCCAATTATTCCATGTTATAAAACCTTGCAGATGAGATGCCTAGAGCTCCAAGTTGTGAAAGAGGGGCATGCAATTTGGCCTTGTATATATTTACTATTGGTTACAATTCCGAAAATTTTCAAACGTCGTGGAATATCATTGATATCTCAAAATCCATGAAAACCAGATTATCTGAAGCTATACTCTATATTTTTGATACACGTCTACTGGATCTTTTAAATATACTCCATCAAGTCACGCTGAATGCTAAATATATTGTGGCAACACCTTCTTTGTTTCATAAGAAAATAAATATTCCATCATATGTCTTGATAGGGGTAACAAAAGACGATGTTTTGGTGAAACATATGTCAGAACGGATCTCACTGTTATACATGAAACATTAAAATATTTTGGGTACAAGGATGATGAAACAACAATTAATAAGGTTTCATTTCAGGTACAGAAGAAACAAACGCATGAGATTATGATTTCTAGGAGTAAGTGGATTTTGCTTTTTGAGCAAAATATTTTGTCACTACCATTGATTGTAATCTCAGTTCATTGAAGTTGGAATAATGGTTGCACCAAAAGTCTTTGCAAGACGTGGTTCATCTTACCGTATTAGTGACATTCCATAGAAGTTCTTGGTGATACAATATTGAAGGTTTGATTGTTTTCTGAAAACAATCCCACAAAGTTATACATGCCATTGTTAATCCACAATGCTTAGAACACAAAAAGAAATATTCCATGTCAGGAGTCAAGTAAAGATTATTTCTTTACAACAAAATCAAATGACCTCTGGAATAACTAGATTATGTTATTCCAAACAAATAGCTTCATCTTGTTAACTCAAATTACCCTAACCACCATAATTGCTCATCAAACAATATAAAGAAGCAACAAGTAGTCATTCAGAAGGAGAAAAATATTGTTAGAGAGAGGTATGTTTGGAGCACAATGATGTTTTCTTGTGCATTTATCATTCATTCTCCATTATTTTCAGTTGGGATTTGATGAATTTGTTAGAATCAAGGAATGTCTTGCAGAGTGGAAGGAGACAAAGTAGGGTTGAGTGTGGGTTGTGTCATTGAAGTAATTTGTTTATTTTCTTAAGTTTGAAGTGTTTTAAGTCTGATTTTTCAGTACTGATCAATTTTCTCTTATGCAGATAACTGCCTTGAGTTTCATTGCTCCGTTAAAAATCTGGCTTGATTTTCTTATGTCTTTCTTTTGTGCTTGGCTATTCACTGTATGATGTAACATACCATATTGGATAGTTAAATACTAGATATCTGGTCCAAGTCTACTCAGAGGCTTGAAAGCTTACAAAAATCCAAGGAAATGTTTGGGGACTTCATTTAAAAATAAAGATCAAACCCTTTTGGGCTCTAAAAAATGCTTTATTTTACAATGATAAGTTTCACTTCTCTTCATTTTCTTTTAACGCACTGTTTTAAAAATATAAAATACAAATCACATTAACTTATTCTCTTTTGTAATTTTATGTATATAATCTTTTACTTGTTTTCTTCTTATTAGTTTAATTTTCTTTTTAAATTGAATGTAACATTAAGAAAAACACAAAGGATCAAAGAAATACTAACATGGTCTTTTCTTTAAACATTTCAAAGCATTTTATTTTTATTTGCTTTTCTAATTTTAACTTTTTTAACATTTAAAAGAAAAACAAAACATAAATTCATTGCACTTTGTTATTCTTGTAAATGTTTACTAATTGTAAACTTCTTTTAAGTACTCCATTTTATTACTAATTCATATTAACATTAGTTTAATTTTCATCACTCACTTAAAATGCAAAATCATAAAAAAATAATAAATGCAAGATCATGCGATAAAGGCTTCGATTCTTATAACTTAGGGTTAGGTTTGTTCGACTTTAATTTAAACTTTTTACTTTATTTAATTTGCATTTCACTCACATAGAAGTACAAAGTATTAAAATATAATATTCATGATTATTCTTCTATGATTTTAGAGTCTAATGTTCTTTATGTCTAGGTTATAAAATAGGGTGACCATTCCTGCCTCTTCTTGGTTTAGCTGACCAAGAGGTTTGAAATGTTGGTGTTGAGAACTCCCTAGCTCTTTGGCATCAACAATGGTTAAGTATAGAAACCAGTCAAGGTTTATATGCCAAGGTTGGTTCATACTTCCGCAAACCTCCTCCATCCAAAGGTCAATAGGAATAATGTAGTCAACATAGTGGGTCGAACTATTGAGTTCACTTGTCAAATCATTGAGGAAGAGAGGTGTATAAAGTGGCTTGAATTGGAGAAAGGTTGAATGTAAAAGTATCCTTTAGTTAGAGGAAAAGAGGAAGAATATTCATGAGAAAAAGGAAAATCAGAAAGATCAGGGAACTTATAGGTAAAATATAGGCTCTCCAAATTAGGTGGTAAAGAGTACTCTATATCCAAAATGAGCCTATAATACTCAACCCTTTCACAAAGAGGGGAACAAGTCACTTCACATTCCCCATGACTTGGACTAGTTGATCTTTCACCAAGATCTTCTAAGTGCAATTTTATTTCATGTATGTTGGCAGAGGGGTAGACCTAGGGTTCAATGCTTCAACAATGCACCAACAAAACCCTAACTACTGGCCCTTTCAACAACACTTGCGAAGCAGACGAAGTCTCACTCGAGGTAGAGGAAGGGGTGGTTGCAAGACTCAAGTGTCTACAACCTAACTGGGACACAGATCTGTGATCACAATACTTTAACAGAGCACTTAGTAGTTAACATTCATCGATATTTAACCCTTATTCACATCGCAGGTCGAAACCCTAATTACAGAACAACGCAGTATTCACAAGATCTAACACATCCAAGCACTTATGATATAGAAATAGATCATATCTAGAATTTATTCACAGTATAAGCACTAAGCTACTATTATTAGATGCATCTAACATATATCACTATACTAAGCATACATCCTATCAATAACACAGAAATCATAATGCACAAAGCAACCATAACACAAGATGTACGTGGTTCACCCCAATGTGGGGCTACGTACACCAACTCTTCTTCTTCTTTATTGTCTTATGTCAATCTTCTACAAGCACAGAGCCTCAAAAACCCACTCCACATAGGACAGGAGATATGCGCGCACCTCACCAGACCCCCCTTCCCTGAGCTAGGTTACATCACCAATCCTACTTACAATCACTTGCACTTGGCTCTGCAAGTTCTCAACACACAATATGCATGGAGCTTACTTGGTCACATAGATCCAATCACTTGCACTTAGAACAACATTACATTACTGCATTCCCCCCTACTTACTTTTCCTAGATTTCTATTTATACATTAAAAAAGGCCTAAACATGGGTAAAACCCATGGGTTGACATCCCATACCCGTTACATAAACACTAACCCAAAAATCCCTTCAAAAAGGGAGCGAGATCCCGCGATCTCCGCGTTACCTTGCGCTCTGTTTTTGACCAGCCTGTCAAAGTCCCAAAATTGGTCAAACATGACCAAGGTTCTCTAAAAATTGTTCAAGGCCCAACAGACCCCCAACACTCACCCGTGACTCATCTCGAGTCACTCTGATCTGGGTAACTTTGCCTCAAAGGCCTCAAGCTTGGCTCGAGTTGCTTCGACCTGCTGCTTCGCCAAATCCTCCTGCTCAGCAAAATCCTGAATAACCTTTTCGTTCACAGGTCCTTCCAAGCATTGTTCCACTGTGGTGACCATTTTTTCCAGTTATGCACCTCATCCTTCAATCTCCTCAAAGAGTGTGGAAGCTTCATCCTGCACTGGCTGGAGTCTCAGAGTCACTTCCATGACTTTACTCTGGACAACATGGACTTGTTGTTGAACCATGTGCTGTTCTTGGGACCTTTTCATCCTCTTAACCACTAACAGTGGCTTCAACTATGCTTGCACTATTGTTGCTTGCTGCTTTGCCTCCTGAAGCTGTGACTCCAATGTCCTTAGTTCAGGGTCTTCTGCGAGGCACTCGTAAGTCTGCGTACTTCGACTACTGAGTTGTTTACATTCTAAGGCCAATGCCTTTATTCTATGGACTGTGCTTCGAGCAGTTTATTCTCTTTGGCATCGCACTTCCTGTGGAGTGCTTGGCATTGCTTGTAACTCTAGTTCTACTACCCTCTGTTGGAGCTATTGAATAGCTTCAACAAGCTTTGCCACTTGAATTTCTACTGGGTCTTCTTCCGTCTGTTCTAGCCCTATCACAGAGCGAAGTGCTCTAGTGACTGCTTCTTTAACTTCAATCTATTTGGCGAGTAATTGTTCTTTCTCTTGCAAGCTCTGCGCTCTATCCTATGCAAGTTGGGGTTAGAGGTCATCTCTTTCTTACTGTGCAATGCGACATTGCTCTATGGATTCCTCTTGTGCTTTCTTCAAGGCCTCTGTGGCCTGTTCTTTTTCTTCTTGGACACAATGAAGGCGAGCTTTTGTCACATCTGCTATTCGGCGTAGCTGGGAAGGCTCATCTCCCAACTCTATTCCTTCTGATGACAGGGGTGCAGTAGACACTGCGCGACTGTAGTAGAGGAATTTTTGTACCCATTTAATCTCTACTTCAATTCTATCGTACATGGTTTCTTGCTTGGCTTCATTGCACTGTAAGATATCTTCTAAGGTATCTGAGACAACGACGATGATGATATCTATGTCATCCATCATGAGAAAATTCTGCATCTATGGTTTACTAGCTTTGGAATTCTTCCGCGATGTAGTTTTCGTGGGGGAAACCTTTCTTTTCTTCGAGGTCTCAGCTTCATCAAGAGGATCCCTAGGCGGTGTTACTTCACCCTACTTTTGCTTGTCTTCTTTTTATACTTCATCATCACCTCCCCCTCCAGGTGAGTCTGAATAAGTCTCTTCTGATGCGTTGTTCAGCTCATGTACCTCTTCCTTCTTCTTCCTTCTTCTACTGTTGGGTACATCATACTCTTCGTGAGTAATGACAAGACTTCTAATGAGGTCGGGGTCAGACAGTCCTTCCTGGTCGACTAGTATAAGGAACTCTGTGAGCCATTCCTTAGTTATTTCTTCCATGTACTCCTCTGTGAGCTTATAATATGATTGGAGCTCTTATTTATGTTCATCTCCACACACAGTGATATAAATAAAATGTTGATATGCGTGGAACTTTGCAGGGGGCCTGAACCTGTGCAGTGTGTTCAACATCATACGAGGGAAAGACTCGATAGCCCTCTTCAACTACAGGTAATAGGTGTGGAACACTATGTTTGACTGCCATTATTTCTCCATGTCGCTCGAATACCAGAGCGTGGTGAACTTCGCAGCTAGGGGTTCAGATGGCTCAATCTTAGGGAAGGTCGCTCCTTCCAACATCTCCCAAGTAATGAAGGCAATGAGGAACAACAACCAACTAAATGAAACTTGTAGCCCTGATCATGAGCTTCATGGTGTTCTTTCTCTAACTGGTTGACGAGGTAGCTCACCCAGTTCATTTGTATCCCTTCAATGCATTTTCCCGCGAGGTCAATAGCGAACCCTGTGACCTGCATGGGTTTATTCTTCCTTACAAGCTTACCAATGATCAATTCGCAGGCTAGGTGCACTACACCATTCTAGATGGAGGCTACCTTGTATCCCCGCTTCCCCTTTTCCACATCATCATAGGTGTCTTTGATTTTCTGAGCCAGGGCACGATCTGCAGCCTTCCCTGGATAAAATTCTTGTGGGTCTTGCCCTTGCATGCTTAATCTAGTGATCCTATGGATCAACGCTAGATCTACGGTGATGCGTCTGTCTAGCCACATATAGCCTCCATGGAAGCACAACAATAAGATCTTAATGCATGCAATAACCTCATTATGCCTTCCAAAGTGGGGTATCTTCATTATGTTCAGGATGGTGGACCTCGCGATGTCCATGGTCCACGGTTGGGGGATTATCTTCGGCTTCTTCCCCTTTTTCTTTGTCAAGTACTTGTGTGGGGTGAGAATGCCATAGTTCTTGCGATCTCCCAAGTTATAGTCACTGATATTCAATGTCATGATCTTTCCTAATTGTGGTCCTACTGCGCGTAGCCCCTTTAGGAGGTACGCAATAATCAAGGTGTATTAGAAGTCCCTCGGGACACTGTCACGACTCATAGAACCAGCCAAAGGCAGGATGTAGTCAAGTAGGATGGATGGGATGAGCTTTACATTCACCAAGTCATCATGATGCTTGGTTCATTTCTCTGTCGCAGCTTGGGATGGTTTAGATCCACGAGAAGTCGACGGGGATGCTTGCACTCCTCTTGTCGATGAGGCTTGAACTCCAACGGACATGGCCTTCTCAGCCATGAGGTTAATGAGGATCTCTTTGATATATTTATCTACTACGTTGAAGTCACCCGTCATGCATGATCGAAATTAGGTATCTCAGGTCAGTGATCAAATTCTCAATGTAACAAAATGGGTGGCAAGGTCTTAATATGCACAACGCAAAGAAACTAGTTCTTTGTTAGCTTTAATAATCATTGTTTTAAAAAGTGTTCTCAGTGCAACACTCGATGGGATAAATATCTAACATCGTAACGGATTCCTCCAATGGGTCAGAACGCCTCAATCAATGCAATTCCATCTGTTATGGCGTGGTACCAATGGTCTAATGGAAATCTTTCTGGCCATAAATACAGTTCGAGTCGTTCTGGAGCATGGGTCCAATGGTCAAGATTCCTCCAACGGTCATATTGCTTCATCATGGTGAAGTTCCAATCTATTTTGTTTTGATATCCCGACGAAGTTCAAGTTATGCAAGTCTTTCTTTTGCGAAGTTCTCTCTGGAACTTCCTACAATTTTTCTAACTTTGCTTTCTTGTTACTGAGATTTCTAGCTTTCTTTCCTGTGATTTGAGTCACTGGGTTCCTCTTTCCATTTTTATTCTTATCTCCCCTTGGTACAGTAACTTCGCACTACTATGGTTCGTTCAAGGGTTCTGAGAGTAATACTTCTTCTCTTTCTGGAGTAGGTGCTCTACTCTCTTGTATAGACAGGTGTTTCAAGTCTTCCTATGTTCTTTTAACTTCGACGTCTAGATCTCTGGTCCTCAAGTCCTCTTGTTCTTATAGTAAGTGTGTTATTCTCCTAGCCATGAAATCCCTTAGTTCTTGTTTTTTTTGTTATATATCCTCCTCTTATTTTTTCCTTCGTATCCAATCTTTCTCAATCCAGTTTTTTCCTAGAAAAATATAAAATGGGGCATTGTTTTCAACAAATTTAATGACCTCAAATTATTCCTCTATCAAAGTTCCATGAGAACTCACATATGTTTGGGTAAGTCTTCCACATAGGGTTATCAACTTTCCTCTAAATAATCCTATTCCTCCCAATGAAGGAACCATAGCAGGCTTTCCCAAAATTTCCCAAGTTCTTTCTGTCATGATATTCACCTGTGTTTCTGCATCCAGAACACAGTCTATGTCGAAGTCTCCTATCTTTGTTTCTATGAACTCCTTTTCTTTTAAGATCTATGATAAGTTAATGTCTCTATGATTAGTCAATGTTTCTTTCATCTGTAATAATACAGTCTCTGATTATTTCTGGGGTTCCATCATATCCTTAGTTTCTTGGCATGTCTCATGGTTTTCTCGTCTCATGTTCATCTTTTCAACTTGTAGGTAAATCCAAAACTTCATGGTCTATAGCTTTACAACAAAGACAACTAGGACCTCTACCAGGGAATTCCTTAGCAAGATGTCTCAGTCTTATGCAACTATAACACAGATTTAATCCTCTCTTTCTTTTGAATGATCCCCAACCTTTCCTGTACTGCGCACTAGGATCACAGTAACTAACCTACAAAAAATTATTTCTAGGGTCCTGCATCTATTTGTTAGTCTAAACATTCTTTCTATGCATAGGGATAACATATCTTTCACTATTTCTATCAGATCTACTCATATCCAACGTTCTTTCTTCTAGCTGTGCCTTAGTTTTCAGACTAGGAAAAAATCTATCAAACATTCCTAGATCCATTCTTTCGAAACAAAAATTTTCACTTATCTTACCTTTCTCAGTGCACAAATCTTTAAGATCTTGCCTCATTTCTTCAGATTTGATTCCTTACTTAGCACAGAGCTTCGCAAGTCAAGTAGAATACTGCACACTAAAGAAACAGATCTATGCACAGAGCTTTCTCTTTTCTTCAGTTCCCAATAATCACAGTTTTAGGTCCTGAAAATGGAACCATTTTATGGAACAGGGGTAAACCTAGGGTTCAATGCTTCAAAAACGCACCAAAAAAACCCTAACTATTGGCCCTTTCGGCAACATCTGCGAAGCAGATGAAGTCTCACCCGAGGTAGAGGCAGGGGTGGTTGCAGGACTCAAGTGTCTACAACCTGACTGGAACACAGATTTGTGATCACAATACTTTAGCAGAGCACTTAGCAGTTAAAATTCATCGGTATTTAACCTTTATTCACATCGCAAGTCAAAAACCTAATTACATAACAACGCAGTATTCACAAGATCTAACACATCCAAGCACTTAGCATATAAAAATAGATCATATCTAGCATTTATTCACAGTATACGCACTAAGCTACTATTATCATATGCATCTAACATATATCACTATACTAAGAATAAATCTTATCAAAATAACATAGAAATCATAATGCACAAAGCAACCATAACAAAATATGTACGTGGTTCACCCCAATGTGGGGCTACGCCCACCAAATCTTCTTCTTCTTTATTGTCTTGTGTCAATATTCTACAAGAACAGAGCCTCAAAAACCCACTCTGCATAGGACAGGAGATCTACGCGCACCTTGCCGGATCCTCCTTCCCCGAGCTAGGTTACAACACAGATCCTACTTACAATCACTTACACTCATCTCTGCAAGTTCTCAACATGAACTAAGCACAGAGATTACTTGGTCACATAGATCCAATCACTTGCACTTAGCACAACATTACATTATTGCATTCCCTCCTACTTACTTCACCTAGCTTTTTATTTAGACATTACAAAAGGCCTAAACATGGGTAAAACCCATGGGCCAACATCCCATACCCATTACATAAACCCTAACCCAAAAATCCCTTCAAAAAGGGGGCAAGATCCTGGAATCTCTGCTTTGCCTTGTGCTCCGTCTTCGACCAGCCTATCGAAGTCCCAAAATTGGTCAAGGGCCAACAATGTCCAATATTGTCAATCAAATATTCACCCTCACTTTTAGTGTCATACACTATGTTCCCTTCATATAAAGAACATTCTACATCCCACTTCAATTTTCCAAGGTGGACAAAGTCATCAAGGCATGAGGGATTAATTAATTCTTTTAAATCAACCTTTTCAAACTGAACTTTTTGACTAGATATTTCTACATGAGGTTCTTTGTAAAGTTGGAGGTCAACGCCACTCCCACAATATATATCATAGATAGTATCTCCTTTAAAGCATAAAAATATCATATCCCACCCAAGTCTTTCACTGTAGAATAGATCCTCAAGGATTTCATCTTTGTTTTGGAATAAGGAAGAATCCATTGGTTCCTCTTCAAGTTTCACCCCCTCAACATAATCAAATGATGGATCAATAATATCAATAGCATGACAAGAGGTATCCTTGACTTCATGTGGATAGGAGAAAAACAATTGGTCACTTTCACACTCAAAGTTCCTATCCAAATATTTTTCATAGGGTTGTCCCAAGGATTCTTCTACTTCCTTCCTTCCCAAATTGTTACAAGATTCATCAAGTGATCTAAAAGTTGGGAAAAAAGTAAAAGTTACCCGGCTATTATATTCACAAAGAGGGGATGTAAAGTTTTGGTTGCTATCATCATCCATAACTTCATCTTCAATTCCATTGATCTCTTCCTCTTGAATGGATTCACGTAGTAGTTGAACTTCTTCTACATCAATGTGTTTTTCATAGCCTTGGGTATATTTGTGTGGTAATTCTTCTTCAATGTCTTCATCAAGTGATTGAATTTCCAAATGAGGAGAGGATGTTTCATCATGAGGTTGTTCTTCAAGTGAGGTGAAAAAATACTCCTCAAGAGTCAAATACTCATGCTTCTTGACTAACTCTAAGATGGCATTGTTCTCTTTAATCTTAAGGTTTATTTCATCCCCTAACTAATATGAATGGTTACTTTGAAATTTATGGAATAATATATCTATCAACCTTCTCCCCTCATGAAGGATTTCCCTCAAGTCATCTAAGCATCATGCCATTTCTTCTTGTGTGGACAGACTATTATGAGTGGATACTTCACCTATGTTATTTTCATATTATAAATCTTCATCAATAGGCAAAGTTGATGTTTCCTCTACTTCAATGGTTTGAACCACCTCATCTTCCTTTTTTCCTAGTTAGTTGTCTAAAGCACTTTTATAATATTGATAAGGTGGGCCCAAGCATTTTAGGGAAAATTCAAAGAAACGTTCGATGGAAGTTATACTTTTTGGACCCCAAAAATGTCTGGCCCAATCACATTGTTCCATCCCAAAAGAGGATACAAAAAGTCTCATCATTACATCCTTATGATTCACATTGATATTTGAAATGTATCTTAGGAAAATTTAATGTAAGGAATAGCTAAAGAAGGATCATCATCATATCTAGAGAGGCCAACTAACCAGTCCAGTGAGTAATGGTTGGAGTATCCATGAACTCCAGTAACATCAAGAGTAGAAAATTTCTCATGAAATTCCCAATGATTCATTTCAAACCAACTTTGATCATAGTGGAGTCACTAGGGTGAATGATCAAATGAATGCCAACTCGATACTTGATTCACCCTACAAGTTCCTAAGATCTAAGTTCTATAAGGTAATTGGTTTTCTTCCCTTCAATGGAGTCACCAAGTGATTTTATTTAACTAGTATTCAAATCCTATTCACCAAAATTGCATTGAAGCCAAATTTCGCATACCGAGGAAATGGAGTTTATCCCCAATAATGACGCCAAAATTTTATCACTCAAATTATCCCTAGAGGAAAAGTCCCAACCTCTCCAAGTGGAAAACTTAAGGACATGGATAGGCAGGACACTCATTGTCACTGTAAAGGCCCTACCTCTGCACTTCTAGGCTAGGGTCACTAACCTAAGAGGGGGAATCTCATATGGTCAAGATAGGTCCTATCATTTTAAATAAGGAAGGGTGAGGAAAGGACTAGCATTGACTTGGTCTTAACTTCTCTATAGGTTTAATTAAATGAAACAAGAGAAGACAATACTAGATGATGTTCATTCACAGTCTATCATTCATCGAAAACCCAAATTCCAAACAATGAAGTGTCTCTTATGCATTAAAAGTTCATTGTAGTATACATAGGGAGGTAATATGGGGTATTGTTAAAAACCTGAATAGATATACCAATATAGTCACCACAAATACTGAATACACAATAGATCCACAAAGTAAGATAGAAGAAACCACACTTTATTACTATCAAACTCTTGAGGTAGGACAACATCGTACAATGGATCCTATTATGGAAGGGATCTTCTCCTATTCACTTGCCTCTTTGAGGGGGCATCCTCCTATTGAGATACCGCTCCAAATACAATATTTCTCTTCATGTCTCATTACATTGCTTGAACCCCTTTATATAGTGCTACCATCACTTAATAACATTCTAGAGGAGGAATCTTCTAGAAGTAGAACCTTCTAAGAAGTCCTCTTACATTTATTATATATAATTACCCATTTATTATATCTAACTACCATAGTGGGCC
>SNQJ01S0015872.1:0-11894 GCA_010110895.2 Picea sitchensis | reverse complement strand
AAACCAAACCATTTACATCAATGACATATGATCCAACAATCTCCCAAGTAATCAAACCATTGGCATCAATGACAAACCATTGGCATCAATGACAGCATGATCCAACAAACCATTCACCATAACATGAACACAAGAAATAGAGAAAACCCTTGAGGTAGGGTAACACCATATAGTAATCCTTATGGAAGGATAAAACTCCTCAAGCAATCCTTTCTTGTACAATCACAATATTCTTTACTATGCTTCATTACATTGCTTACACTTCTTTATATAGCTCTCTCTATCTCCTAGGAACCTTATAGAGAGCCTTCTCTCATTTATTACATCCAACTACCATAGTGGGTCTTTATTAATATAGTGGACCTAGTTCATCTTACATTGAATGACCACATTCTCATATATTAAATGACTTCCACTAATAACACAACCACATTCCAATTGGGTACCTCCCTAGGTACCCCATATTACCTCCCTAGGTATACTACATTCATTCCTTAAATCGTATTCTTCCATGGCCATTCAAGTTCTTGTAAACCAAATATGTTCTAGGAAAGACCCAAAAAAAAGAAAAAGGTTTCCTATCAAAAGGTGTAACTTATGATAAGCCCTCAAATATACATGTAAGCTTGAACACCCATGGTATGAGAGGGTAATATTCTCGAATGTTGTGTTCAGTTCACTATAACAGTTTGGAGATTGAATGGTTGATTTTAGGATGCCTAGGGTACTTTCGATATACTCGAAGGTACATGGAAGTGAAACTTCGGGTTCAAGTGCTATCTAATGCAACACTACTCGAGTGGGTACCAACATGGGTTACAAGGAATTCCAATAGGGAGAGATAAAATATCAAGGCATCCCTATGAACTCTCATGTATCCCTACATGTCTTTGTTCCCAAACCACAATTTCAAATGCTCAACAACATCTCCCTGTCATTATATATAG
This sequence comes from Picea sitchensis, assembly GCA_010110895.2. Taxonomy (NCBI): domain Eukaryota; kingdom Viridiplantae; phylum Streptophyta; class Pinopsida; order Pinales; family Pinaceae; genus Picea; species Picea sitchensis. The sequence continues at coordinate 10,947 of SNQJ01S0015872.1, read as the reverse complement.
ATGTCGGTTGCACATATCTAGCCTAGATTACTAAGGGTCTTTCCAAGAATCATGACATCCACAATAGCTTGCATTTGAACATGAAGTGCTTAAATAAGAATACACATTCACACCAATCTATATTTAGTGACCATTCAATCATATATTGTTGACCAAAAAATCATAGAACATGTATTCCATTTTAAACCATGAAATTTTGTATCATGAACCATCAATCCAAGCTATGACTATTTCAAAGATCAAAACATGTTCCAATCAACTAGTTGCAACCATAATAAATCAAAAAACCTTCATGAATACATTAAAGCCATACATCATTAATCAATAAAGTGTAATGTGCAATATCCAATGTAAAGTCTATAAAGCATTATATATCAAGGTTTACCTTTCATAAGAAAGCTTGCAATTAGCTTGCAATTATTAACCATTTATTTTCATTAGCAATGTGTAAGCATTCAATGGACCACCACCCCATTAAAATTCAATGATCCACTCATGTGTAATATAAGGAGAAAGGGTTATTATATTATTCAATTTATTCCACCCTTTAAAAATTATTTCAAGTAAGAACAAATATCCTATGCAATCAATAGCAACCGTTTTCAAATAATGTCAAAATATCCCACATATAAATTATTGATTTAAATCAATATATTGTTCATAAAGTTAAATCCAAACCATTTAAGGAAGCCATTAATTTATATATTCCACTTGTGAAAATGTAATCAGTTTGTGAAATGATTTGAGCATTAAGAAAAAGAAAAAGCAATTAACCATGGATATTTTTTTAATGTTATGATAAGAAATTTTTCTTTGGAAAAATGTAATGAAGAATGTACAACATGTCAAATTATTTTATCCATTTCCTTCGAAAAATAACTAAACAAAATGTTTAACCTTTTCAAGATGACACGGGGACAAGTCATATGATCCAACAATAAGTAGCAAAGGGGTTTCTCATGTAATTGATCAACCATGAAAGATAAATATAAAACATTGCCCAAAGACACCACTTGATAGTAAGTGATCTCTGTAAATTTGTGAGTAGATGAGAAAATGCAAAGAAAAATACATATAGATTAAAAGTTGAGGAAAACCATATTAAATAAAACGCAATTATCTCAACTAGATTATATCATTGATTCATTCACGATTTATGGAGTCAATCAGGAATTTAAAAATGCCCAACAAACTATATGGAGCGTATGTTTCGACTATACATTTTAATGAAATTGTCTCGATGATTTGAGCATAATTTGAAAAAAGTACAACCGGATTTAATGAAGGGTTTTTCCCACTGGTTATTTGACACGAAAATGAAGAGAGATCGCGTACATTACTGTTGAAAAAATACCTACAGAAATTGACATTGAGGGTCAAAATAGAAATCGATGAAAGAGAAGACAATGGTCTCAGAATGGTTCAGTTTCTTATTTAGTGTAAAACTAAAGCAACTTGTCAATACTTTGATTCGACCCTTTAAAACATTGTGATTTGCACCAAAATGTAAAATCGTCCCTAGAAACTCGACTTTTAGATATTAAACTGGAAAATATTGTACTGATTTGTGTATTGAATGATTGTGGCAAGATCGAGGGGGAATATGATATGCTTGGGAAGTCTTGGAGATGGTTGGAAAAAAATCAAGACAAAACAAACCCTCAAAAAAATTATATAACTCTAGTCTGGTGTTATGCGAAATATCACCCTGCAGATAGGCTGAACTCACCTTTGGACCAGGACCCCTTCTTTGGTCCAAAGAAAGAATAAAAGAAATGGTTTCTACGTTCCCTTTAAATTAATTCAACCAATCAAACAAGAGAGAAGAATAATATGGTGTACCTTATTTCAATGTTTATCCTCCCTTCTCCAATCCTTGGGCTTGATATCCAAGCTCCTTAATGCAGATGAATTCCTACAAAGACCAACAAAGAAACTCTTCTTCCTACTCTATATGATTAAATAAAGTAGATCTATCTATGAAGATTGAAAAAACAATAGACAAGTAGATGCATAACACATTAACTTGAAGGGAATAGGTCATGTTTATATTATTTGGAAATCCATTGGAAAGTACTTACAAATCAAGTTTGACGTTTTAGTAACTTCTCCAAGCTCTCCTCATCCAACCCCTTGCATGAATATCTTATGATCATAATGATGAAACTTCAATAATTTCCTTCCCCCTTCACCATGGAAATGCCTCCAATTTATAGGACTAGGAGGCTCAACCACCATGGGATAATTAGGGAATTAGTTGAGGATATGGATCCATGAGTTGGGATTTGATCCTAAGATAGAGCCATAGGATAGGATTCACACCAAAATAACCTCATCCATTTGGAGTTGGCCCTTAGAAAAAAATGGGATCTCCCACTTTAGCAACCACTGATGGGTCGAGAGAGAGCTTGCGATAAGAAATTGGAAGTTGTGGTTGGGAAACATTTATTTCTTCCACCAATTTTGAGGCTTCATCCATACGAGGGGAAAAGTGAGTTTGAGGGATTCCTTCACATAACCTACAAGGAAATTTGACTCTACTTTTCTTCTCTCGAACCTTACTTTCAGTAGTTGATGGGTTGTCACTAGCATGACCTGCAGAGGCTGATGACACAAGTTGTTTGTAACTTGTATACCACACGTCTAAAACCTTGCGAATACAAGGGAAATCCTTAAGAAGGTGGTCACCCTTACAAATCCTACAAGGGAATTTGGGTTTTCGAGTTGTCTTGATAAGCTTGTGAACCTCATCAATATTCCCATCCTGATTGACAGTAACTAGTTGATTGCTACCAACATGTCCTGTAGTGGTTGGAATTTTTTCCCCTTTCTTATTTTTCTTCTTCTTAATCTTCCTTTTATTCTTCTTCTTATTCACATGGTTACTAGCTTCAGAGCTTTCACTAGCCAAAGGAGAAGAAAGGGAAGAGGATACAATCAGTGAAGAAGGAGAAGATTCAACATGAGGTACCTATTCTTGGGGTGAGGTGATTGTATTCGAAGCATTGGGATCATTCGATATTACTAGACTGGAAAAAAACCATACCGGTAAACTGATAGTGAGTCTGGGGAGACTCGAAGTGAAAATATAAGGAGGTCCAAAGTTTCCAAAAGAAGGAAAAAGTTTCCCCATGAGAAGGGGTTACTTCGTTGGTATTTCTAGGAAATGATGCCATATACACTGATTCAACCTAAGTTCCATTAGGGAAAATAAAAATCACACACGAAAACATCTAGGAAGCAAACAGACAAACAAACCTTCCCACAATGAAACCACTATTTGGTGATGAAATCCAATGTCGCAGAATCAATATAGGAAGGGGTTGATATAGAGTGTGTGGAATAGTTATGTTTGCGACCTGCATAATAGACTTACACCCTAGTGCAATTTCCCTCATGGAAAAGCCATGGGTTACCCTCCAAGGATCTCAGGTGAATTTGATCAACGTATGTTCCAAGTACATCAAATACTTTCCCCTTCACTATCACCATTTGTATGAGCCATAAAGATTATGGCCTCTAAGGTTACCACTTACAAAAAAAAAATCCTATGGAAACAATTGACAGTTCGATATACACACAATGGTAGGGTCAAGACCCGAAATCCCCTTGACATGTTCCTCTGACCGAGGTGTGATCCTCTCAAGTGATCCCCTAGTGTCTTTTGACATTGTTTGTAATATGTGAAGACCACTCCAATAAGACTAATGAAGCGGGGTTAGTTACTTCATTGGTCCTAATGTGACCTCGTGATTGACTCTTGTGTGAGAAGAGCTTCCCAGGACAATGATGTGGAAAATGGATTTCTCTCCCTAACTCAGGATTCTATGTTTGTTTGATAGCTTTGGAGATTATATTCACCACCTACTCCAAATCCATACAACTAATATAATGTAGGTTTGCAGATCCCTAGAAATAAAAATATCTAGATAGATTTTAATAAGTGCTTTAATTGTATGGTTGTTTGTTTACCCAGGGGTATGGAGGTGTAACTGATGATATTGTGACCTAACTATTAAAGCCATGCAAAACATAAATGAAATGAAAAAATTTCAATTTTGATGAATGATAGCTATGGAAAGGAGAAGAGACTTTTTTCCATTCCCAAATGCATAAACCCAATGCAGACTACCAAGTGAAAACTACAAATATGCACCACCCAAAACTAGAATGCAAAATTCCTTTTCGTTTGATCCAATGCAATGAGATATGCAAAAAACTTTAATGCTTCACTACTTTCAAATGGAATGAAAGGAATCAATGTTTGACACAAAGAGAGACGAATCAAAAAAGAAAATCAAACAAAAATGCACTCAAAATGTTGACAATTACTCAAAGAATGAAAATGTCAGAATGCTTCCAACATAAGTTCAAAAAAGAGCCCAAATGATGTAAAAGAGAAAGAAGACAATGACTCTTGAAAATCCTAAAAAACGAGTAGCAAGAATAGGTATTCAAGGTTGGGTTGCGGTAAATAAGAGAGTCTTAATCATTTAGAAAGTGAGATGTTTCAATGAAGCCAAAAATGGATCAATACCAAAAAACCTTTGCAAATTCCAGTTGATGAAAACTTATAAACAATCACGCAATCTGAAAACTTTGTGAGACAAAGGTTAGATAATTGAAAGGTACGATGAACCAACGGATGTTGTTAACCCAAGGAGACCAAACAATTTCACAACTAGGAGAGGTTTTCAAACTCAAATAAGGAAATGAAACAAGTGATGAATATCAATTTCTCAATCAAAACAAATTCAAAGATAGATCAGGGGACTCTGGCATAAAATCCTCTAAACAACAGACTGAGCAAAGCAAGGTAGAACCTCATGAAACCACCTAAAATAAGAGAGTGGTGCTCCTATAATCAAATATATAGAGATTTATGGATCTCCCCATAAGGCTAAATGGGAGAAACAGTGAGGCCAGTGGCACCCTAGTAACCACTGCAGGGGAGTGTTGGTCCTAAAAAAGCTTAAAAATGGCTTCCAAAAACTAAAACACAACATTGAATTAGTCAATGAGTCTGTAAACTACTTGATGAATTTTATGGAAGATGAGAAATCAAAAATCAAGAATCAATCAAACAAGATCTAATCATAAGAAAGGATTCAAGACGAACCAAAGGAAAGACTAGTCAAAGTTTGTCCCCAGCGGAGTCGCCATTTTTCTGTTATGAGAAATCTTACCCTACACAAAAGTTAAGGTCCCATTTGTACCAAGACCATTCTTTGGTCGAAATACATAAGTAAACAAATGGTTTCTACTTTCCTTATATATCTAGTTCAATAACCTATAGAAAGAAGGAGAAAGAAACACATGTTTCCCAAAGTTTGTCCTCGTTGCTCCATCCTTTTCCCTCGCTACTCTAATTACTTCAGAGATCGAAGAGACCTGAAAGACAAAGGAAAAACTTTCTACTTCTATTATATTTCATTAGATAAAAACCATATCTATCTATACCTGATTTAACTTAAGCATAGACACTATCATGAACACAATAGAAAAATGAATAGGCCAAGTTAATATTAAATGGAAAACCAAAAGAAGGAACTTACAAACCAAGTTGATGTCGTAGAAATATTCTCCAAGATCTCCTCATATAGACCTTGAATGAAATTCTTGAGATCAAAATGTTGATGCTCCAATTGATTATTTTCTCCAAGAATCAAAGGTTTCACACCTAAAATCTTCCCCCTTTCACCTTGGAAATGCCTTTGACAAATTATAGGATTGGGAGGCTCAACTACCATGGGATTATTAGGGAATTGGTTGAGGATATGGATCCAGGAGTTGGGATTTGATCCTAATATAGTGCCATAGGATACAATTCGATAAAAAACAACCTCATCCCTTCAGAGCTGGCCCTTAGGAAAAGATGGGATCTACCATATTCTTATCTAACCACACAAGTGCTCCCTTTGAGTTATAGATAGAGAACCATTGGCACCCCGTAAATAAGGAAGGGGGAGTATTTTCACTCCCTAAGCATGAGTAAGGGAGTGCCACCCTTTATAAATACCCAAAAATGGTCAATTTTTCCAAGTAAAAGGTGTGGTTTCAGACCTCAAATGGTGGGTTTTCTCTTCCAAACTGACTTAGGGATTATGACAAATGTGTTTCATGGTGTCAATGGGTTGTGACACTTAGAAAAGTGAATGCAACACTTATTAAGGTGCATACAACACTTGAGACAATGCATGTAACACTTAACAAGGTGCATACGTCACTTTGTGACACTTGCGACACTTAGGGTGTGACACTTAAGTGTGGAATTTTTATGTGTAACACTAGTGATGAAACCCTGGAAATTGATTTGATAATAAAAATTTAGCACGTAACTATATCTACAAAAATTAATAATATTTCTAAGGAGGAAGAAGATAATCCCTTGAAACCCTAGTTCCCTGGCTTCTAGAGGTGAAATTTGAAAATCTTCCAACGATAAAATTTAAGAACAATATTCTATTAAGCTCAAAAAATAAAATAAAATTTGACAAAATGTTTTTTGAGAGGGGGTTTGACTGGAAAAAAATTTAAATCTAAAATACCCTATTTCATTGGTTGATGGGGTCTCTTACCATGGTGAAAAAGATTATTTCTAAAAAAAGATTTGTTCTTGGAGATCCTTGTACCGGATAATGAGCACAATGATAATCCAAAGCACGAATGACCTTAGGAAATTCTCTTAAGGAATAAAATTACATTCAATCTACAAAGGTTCCAAAACAAATTTAATTAAACTTTACATGCAAAAGATGAACTAAGGCTTAAACATTATCCTTTTAGTATAAAAATAAAAATAATAAATGATGAAGAAGATATGTTGTGAACCATACCTCATTCAATAACAATTTTTTTCAACCCTTGCTCAATTAAGAAATTGATCATGGTCTTATAGTCACTAAGAACAAGATATTTCCACCCAAAATGAAAGAGATTCCACACCACAATTATTGAGCAAGAAAAATTCCTTTATTGTCCAATCCAATCCCCCTTTACAAAATAGATTCCTTCCCCTTTTATAGATGAAGAGGAAGCCCTTTTATATGGTATTATGGATACATAGACTTAAGTCCATTGTCCAAACTCTAGACTTTGGAGTCCCTCGTTATGGGTGACTGAAAATGACGAATATGTTGTACTTTGAGCGACCAATTCTAGAATGCGCAGAGATTTATATTAAATTTACCACTTCTCTCCTACTTGCATTCACCATGTCATGGGGATTATTGATCCAATGAAGAAAATAGAGGCTATCACTTGTGTCATTTCCATTTTCGATCATTGGAAACCTTCACCTTGTTGGGTATGTGTTTTATTCTTTGCATGTGTGTGTGTGGGCGCGTCAGATTGGACAACTGCGTCTGAAGATCCCTCCCTAGTAGTGTTCTTTGTTTTGTGTGCATCGGGTGCTTCCTAGGGGGTTCCCAGGGGGGGCTAGGTATGCCCCCCCTGTTTATGTGCAACATTCGAGTAGCACCCCGAAATTTGTTTTTGGGGCGTTTTTTCTATTTTAGTAGATTTTGCTATTTTTATTGGTTTTCTAAATTAATCCTGGATTAAGGGATTAGGGTTTTGGTATCTATAGAATACCTAAAAAAATTGTATATATATTGTATGGTGAATGGTGAAATTAATACAATGAAGCGTTGAAAGGTTTTCTCTCGGTTAAGGGTTTCCGATATAAATCTCTGTGTACTATGTGTATGAGCCATTGATTAATTTCTATTTTTATTAAGAATCTATATGCATTTCTTTACTTCACAGGTTTAAAACTTACATGTGGTATCAGAGCATGTTTTTGGTTTCAGAGGGACACCTTTGTTGCTGAGGGTTTGTCTCAGTCATTGATAGATCAAGTTTATCTTGGGTCTGTGATAAACCTGGGTTTAGTGGGATCTTTTGCGGTGGTGATTCGAGTGTAGAAAGAGGAATGGTGAGCTCTTATAGAATCGAGATAGACAAGTTCAACGGTAAAAAATTTGAGCTATGGAAGCTCAATATGGAGTACCTTATTTTAGAAAAAGAACAATGGATTGTTGTGGATCCTGGTACACAACCTACTGGTACGCAGCCTATTGGCACATAGTCGACTGTTACACAACCTGCTACTACACAAACTACTAGTACACCACCTACTGGTATGTTGAAGGAAGATTGGGAGAAGTTGGACAGAAGAGAAAGGAGTACTATTCGACTCTACCTGACAGATTCAGTGTTGTTGAATGTCTTGGGAGAATCTATAGCCAAGGAACTATGGGATAAGTTAGGGAATTTGTATCAATCAAAGTCCCTAGTAAACAAGTTGTTTTTTCGAAATAAGTTGTATCATCTTAGGATGGAAGATGGAGATTCTGTGACAGAAGATCTAAATGCCTTTAATACTTTGGTAAGTCAATTTGTCTCTGTTAATATTATGATTGTAGAAGAAGATAAGTGTATTAATTTGTTATGTTCTTTGCCAAACTCTTGGGATAATCTAGTTGTAGCAATTGGTAGTACCAATCAATCTACATTGAAGTATGAGGATGTAGTTGCATCCTTACTATCTGAAGAGATACGGTGGAAAATCATGGATGGTCATAACATAGATGTTTTATCTATAAGAGGTCATACCCAAGATAGGAATCCTGGTAAGTCTTCAGGGGGGGGAGATCTAAATCTACAAGTATATCTAAGTCTCCAGGAAAATCTTTGAGGAAATTCTGGAAGTGTGGTAAAACAGGGCATTATAAGAAAGATTGCAAATCTTAGAAGGTTCATAAACCAAACGGATCTAATAGTACCTCTTCCACAGAGGAGAAAACCACCATTGAAGAAGGAGGTGATGTTTACCTGGAATCTATAGGTACACATGAAGACCGTGATGTATGGTGGATCGACTCAGGTGCGTCATACCATATGACTCATCACAGGGAGTGGTTCTCTGAATATGAAAAATATGATGGTTGTGATGTATTCCTAGGAGATGAATCGACATCCAAAATCATGGGATGTGGAAGGGTTAAGTTGCTGCTAAAATATGGAAGGATTATAACTCTCCCTGGGGTTCTGCACATTCCAAAACTAGCCAGGAGCCTAATATCTGTAAGCAAGTTGGATGATGTAGGAGTGGATACTGTATTATGAAAGGGCACTTGCAAGATGGTATGAGGAGCAATGGTGTTTATGAGGGGATTTTGGTGTGGAACTCTATACAAGTTGTTGGGAAGCACTTATACTAATGGTTGTAACAGTTTTGTTGTCCCTGAGAAGACAAATAAATAAGACAAGACCAATAATGTCCTTGGAAATAAGACCATGCTATGGCATCAAAGACAGGGGCATATTGGAGAAAAGGGCCTTCGAACACTACACAGTAAAGGTATGGTTGATGGTATGTCTAATTGCACTCTGGATTTTGATTTCTGTGAACATTTCATATATGGAAAACAGAATCGAGTAAGATTCCCATTTGGTGCTACAAGAGCAAAGGGGATCTTAGAGTTGATACAAAGTGATGTGTTTGGATCTGTGCCTATTCCATCACTAGGTAAATCTGTGTATTATGTTTCATTCATAGATGATTTCTCAAGGAACACATGGATTTATTTTCTTAGAAATAAGTCTGAGGTATTTGATAAATTTAAAGAGTTTAAGGCTCTGGTAGAAAATCAAATTGAGAAGAAAATAAAGGTATTGAGGATAGATAATGGTGGATAATTCTGCGAAAATGAATTCAAAGAATTCTGTAATAAGTGTGGTATAGCAAGGCAGAATACTACTCCATACACACCTCAATAGAATGGAGTTGCAGAAAGAATGAATAGGACACTGATGGAAAAATCAAGGAGCATGCTCAGTGGTGCCGAGTTAGGACAAGAATTATGGGTAGAGGCAGTGGGTATAACATGTTACCTAGTCAATCGATCACCCTCATCAACGTTGGATGATAAAACTCGCCACAAGGTATGGAATGGAAAGAAACCCTCTCTTGAACATCTTAGAGTGTTTGGTTGTGATGCTTATTTACTTGCTCCAAAGGAAAATAGGAGTAAGCTAGATAAGAAAGATGAAACGTGTATCTTTATTGGTTATAAAGATGGTCTAAAAGGTTATAAGCTTTGGAACCCAGAAACCAAGAAGACTGTTTACAGTCAAGATGTTATTTTCAAAGAGGTAAACGATGTTTCCAAATAGAAATTCCTACCAAGGCCAGAAGAACCTGAGAAAACAGAGTTGGAGTTGGATGATGCAAAATCTGAATCATCTGAAGAAGATGAAGTAGAAGAAGAAGAACCTCATACCCCATTATTGAGGAGATCAGTGAGGGAAAGAAGGAAACCAGAAAGGTATAGTCCACTTGATTTATGTTCCTATTTTTCTTTCTCTATTACTGATGATGATCCCAGAACTGTTAGGGAAGTAGTGAATTCAGAGGATAATAAACTCTGGAAGAAGGACATGGTTGAAGAAAAGGATGCCTTGGATAAGAATGAGGCATGGGATATATTTGAGTTTCCATCTGGAAGAAAATATGTTGGTAGAAAATGGTTGTTTAAGAAGAAGTTTAATGCAGAAGGAGAAATGGAGAAATACAAAGCTCAGTTAGTAGCAAAAGGTTATTCCCAGGTAGAGGGAATTGACTTTGGAGAGATTTTTTCTCCTATTGCTAAGTTAACTTCTATTAGATTTCTTTTATCTATTGTTGTTGCTTTTGATCTTGAAGTGGAACAAATGGATGTGAAGACAACGTTCCTACATGGGGATCTAGAATAAGAAATCTACATGAAGCAGCCAGAAGGATTTGTAGTGAAGGGAAAGAAAGAGCTGGTATGTAAGCTAAAGAAGTCACTATATGGTCTGAAGCATACACATAGGATGTGGTACCAAAATTTTGACACATACATCCTTGGATTGGGATTTGTGAGAAGGAGGGCTGATCACTGTGTTTCCAAGTAGGTTGGT
>SNQJ01S0015871.1:56911-76144 GCA_010110895.2 Picea sitchensis | reverse complement strand
AGCTCAGTCCCAGCTCAGGGGTGACCCACTGTTGAGTTGAGGAGCAGTGCGGTCTACGGCTGGGAGGTTCGTGGAAGGCCTGCATTTGGTTGGTGGATTTCGCCACTGTTCAAGATAAGTATTTAATTATGTTCTTATCACATTTCCACATGACTGTTTTGTATATATACTATCATGTTTTCCGCTGTGTAAATGAATTGTTGTTAAAATCTCTAGAATGTTTAATTATAGAAGTAATTCATAAGTTTTACTCTGAGTCAAAGGTGTTTAATTGTCTCAAATGCATGTGCTTACAATGTCTGTATGAATTATGTAAAATTCCATGTACAGACTGGTTAGGAGAGGTTTGAAAGCCTCGGTAGTGAAAAGGTACACTACAAATTGGTATCAGAGCCAAGGTTCCGACACTGAGCCTATATGGGCCAGTGAAGAGGTCTTTGGACTGAGAACGCGAGGGGAAATTGGGTCTGGAATGGCCAATTTCGGACCCTGGGTTGCTCCGAAAGTGTTAAAGAAATACTTAAAGCTCATGAGGTATAGCGACATTTTGAAACCGTAGCCTGTGTGGTATGAATCCACAGGGAGAGAGGACTCCACACCTGAAAGAGTTGGAGCCTTAGGATCTATTTGGAAGGCAATACGAGCCCTTGTGAGCCATCATAAGTTGAGAAAATTACCTGACAACTGTCGGATTTGCAGAGGGTTGCACGGAGTTTTAAAGCTTCGTGAACAGGAGGGTGGAAATCGCGATACGCGAAAGTCCCGAAGAATTCGCATCGGGATATCGGCACTCGGGACTCACAGTAGTGAGTGCATAGACTTCATGGGTGACGAAGTGATGAAAGGATCTGAACCGTTCATTTGGGAGTAGACACGTGTCGCGAGATCGCCCTATTGGGGACTCGGACCTCAGGAGTCGAGGAGGAGATATTTGACCGCGCGAGCAGTGAAGTCGCGAAATAGCGATATCGCGGAGTCTCGTCATCTCGGGACTCGGGAGCCGGAGAGTTGGATATTTGATCTCAAGAGTAGCGAAGCTGCGAGGTAGCGAGATCGGGAGTTCGGCGCATTGGTACATGGGAGTTGGAGAACCGTATGCTTGGTGCCCCGAGTAGAGAAACCGCGATAGCAGAAGCTCCGATGGAGGAGAGAGGAATTCAGCGTTGACTGATCTTTCACATATTAGGGGTTCGGAGGTCGAAGGAAGTTGGTTTCAACTTCAAAAGTGGTGAAGTTGCGAACTGCTGAGAGCCAGCACGAGGGACACGCGGCAGAACCATAAAGTGGGCCTGGGAAGTAGACCGGCGGACACACGTCATGTGGTGGAAGGGGTCAATACTTCGTTAACCTCCTCGTGTCTCGAGGACTTGGAATATAGGAAATGGAGGTTTGGGCCTTCGACTCGTGAAGGTGCAAATTGCGAGAGGAGCTAGCATTAGCCTAGCCGGTGGTCACGCGCGGAGGGTGCTGACGGAAAAGGGAGTTGTACATGTCTCGCGATTTCGGACATCGTGGAATGGGATAGGAAGAGTTGAGAGTTTAGACTCACGAACTCGTGAGTGGCGAGTTACGAAAAGGACCTTGGGGTTGGACCATGGTCACAGCGCTAATATCACTAGGCAAAGAAGGAGCTCGTGCCTAGTGTTGTTTGGTCAGAGAGCTCCGAAAGGACCCGGGGAAGGGGTTTTTAATAGTGATTCCTGAGGGGGTCATAAGAGTCGCTTCGGCTCATCAGAATAAAGGGAAAGGGTGCCCATCATAAGCCCCTTTGTATTGAGGACCAATAGAGAGCGGGCCTCGGGCGAAGGTACTATGAAAGAAGAAGTCAAGAACTTTTTCAAATTAGGTTTGGTGGGAGTTTCGAAAACAAGATTTTTCAGAGCCGATGGAGAGCTCAGGAAACTTATTTTAAAATTGAAATGTCTTTTATTTTATTCGATTGGGCTTATAAATAATGTGGTTGTTTGTGAAAGTTTAATGGCCTGACAAATCTTAAATTTAATTGCACAGAGAGAGAGAGAGAGAGAGAGTGTGTGCAGAGTTCGATGAAGGATAGAATTCCGGTTAATCAACACCGAGTATGGAGTGGGGAAGGGTACAAATTACCCCTCAAATAGAAGATGAACGGAAAGGAAAGAATTTCAATATGGGAATCGAAGGATCGAACTCCAATGGGCACGGAAAATAAAGGGATAAGGAAGAACATATGATGCAACTCATCAAAAAATTGCAGAAATATGCCCAGGCTCGCCTAGATGATAGCCAAAAGATCATGAAAATCCGGGATCGGTAGGGTGAATTCAATTTAAAAATGATGAAGAGCCTGGAAATAATAGAAAATAAATTGGATAAGGGAAGTGACACAAGAAGATCAAGAAGTGTCAGAACCCCTGAGAGGAGAAGAAGATCGAGGAGTGGTAACAGATATTACCGTCTCTCCCCGAAGCATTCTGGAAAGGAGACACGCAGTAGTTCAAGCCTATCCCCTACCAGAAAACATCAAAAATCTGGAAGGGAGGAATTGAAAGGAGAGATGAATAAAATTAAACCTCCAACATTTGATGGAGAGCATAAGAAGGAGGAAGATGTTGAAACGTGGTTGTTGGGCATGAAGAAATACTTCCAGCTGCAGAATTATTCTGCCCATGTAGAGGGAAGAATTGCAATGTACCAGTTGAAAGGAAAAGCATCCATGTGGTGGGATCAGTTTGTGCAGGTACAACACATTAGAGAGAAAGAGGTCACGTGGAAGGAGTTTAAGAGGTATTTCGAGAAGAAATACCTGACTAAAAGATACTATGATAGGAAGATGAAGGAGTTCTTTGAACTCAAGTTTTCTGGAACTACTGAAGTATGTTCCATTCATCAAAGATGAGGCTGTCAAGATTCAGAGGTATCTGAGTGGACTGCCACCTTCCATTGTTCAGAGGTATCTGGAGTGGACTGACACCTCCATTGGTGACAAGATTCACACGATGATCCTAAGACTGGAAGAAACAATAAGGCTGACAAATGCCTATAGGAACTAATAAAGGGAAAATCCTACCTTCGGAAGGCTTGGGATGACCAAAAGGTGTTTAAGAAAGAACAGACGCAGAAGGGTAGCAAGCCTTCCTTTTCAGAAACAGTCCTGGGGACAGTCATCTTTAAAGAGCCCAGGAAAGTTGAAGGGAGTGAGCAGATGCCAAGGCCTCCACCCATGGAGGTTTGGGGCTGTAAAAGGGAATCATAGGTACAGAGACTGCAGAAAGATACAGCAAGAATTGTCCATACTGTTCACCAAGACGGTTATGGAGTGATATGGGCAGTAGAATGTCGAGGATCCACGCAGCCCTGACAACAAGCAAGCAGAATCAATCATACATGATTGAAGTGGGAAGGTATGATTAACAACCGACCACTTTTTATTTTAATTGATTCAGAAGCAATCCATAGCCATGTATAATTCCCCAGGGTGGTGGAAAGTTTGCAATAGTCGATTCATGTCCACTAAACATGACTCAACCAATTCAATGACCTTCCTCTTAGCCACAGGGACCAAGAGGAAGGCCATTGAATTGGTTAAGTCATGTTCAGTGGATTATGAAGCGAATGAGCACTAAGGCTGAATTAAATATTTTGCCTTTAGGCCTTTAGGTTAATATGATTGCTTAATTGGGATGGACTGGCTGGACAGCACCATGCCCTCTGGATTTCGGTAAACAAAGAGGTTCACATGTATGGATAAGAGGGAAATCAGGTAACAGTTCAAGGAATTCCCAGAGCTGCGGCTGTGAGGGAAATCTCAGCAAGCGCAGTTGAAGAAATGTTACCGGAAAGGCTAATATTTTCATCCTGCGGAAGAAGGTTCCAAGATGTGGTCCCGAATTTGGAAGACCACAGGGTGCTTAAATATTTTGAGGACGTGTTTCAGGAGGCGCCTAGACTACCTCCGAAGAGGACATCGATTTTTCATAAATCTGATGCCTGGAGCAGCTCCAGTTTCGAAAGATCCTATAAGGATGAGTGCCACCAGAGCTGAAAGAGTTGCAACTGGCAGCTCAAAGAGCTACTAAAGAAAGGCTAAATTCGTCCATTCCAGTGTGTTAGCATGGGGAGTTCTGGTTCTATTTGAGAAGAAGAAATATGGAACATTGAGGCTGTGCATTGACTTTCTTGGCTGAATAGCAAGTCACGTCAAGAACAACAAATATCCTTTGCTAAGGATCATTGATATCTTTGATAAGTTAAAGGATGCAAAGTATTTTTGAAAATAGATCTTCGACCGATACTTCATCAAGTCAGATAAATACGACATTGGGCAAGATCACTTCGTAATACTCAGAGATGGTCATTATATTCACCGTGGTGCCGCTTTGACCGGTCTTAACGGCCTGCTGGTCTCATGTGCTTAATGAATGGAGTGTTCAGAATTATCCGACAAGTTTGTCATAGTATTCTGATGATATCTTGCGTATCTCCCAAGATGAGGAAGAAATATGAAATAACACTTGAGAATAGAAAAAAAGCAGTAAGAGGAAGATCAAATTGGGGAGTGCCAAAATGAGCAAGTGATCATTTTACCAAAAACAGATCCAATACTTGGGACACATTATATCAAAACAAGGAATATCAGTTGATATAGAAAATATCAAGGCCATCATGAATTGGCCCACTCCAAAAAAAATGTGACAGGTGTGAGATCATTTAAGGGACTTGTAGGATACTACAAGAGATTTATAGAAGGATTTTCAAGGATAGCTCATGCTATCACTTCCTTGCAAATGAAGGAAAAAAAGTTCCGCTGGATCTAATAATGTGAGAGCAAATTTCCAACACCAGCGAAGGCTACTAGCGCTCCAACTCAAATACATTGATCCAAGGATTACGTGAGTGCACCTGGACGCGTAAGGGGTTGGGTTAGGAGTTATCAGCCAAGAGGGATTTATAATTTGTTATGAATCCTAAAAGTCGAAAGAGAATGAAAATAATTATGCCACTAATGACGAGAAGCCGCAGCAATAATCCATGCATTGAGGAAATGGAGACATTACCCTCATGGGAAAGAGGTTAAGAATGTACTCACAAATGGTCTGAAGTATTTGGTTTGATCAACCAACCCAAATGCAAATTAGATGGTCGGAATTTCCAGAATAGCGATTGATATCAAGCATAATAAAGCGGAAAGACAATAAAGTATCGATGCACTCAATATAAAAGTGGGTACGAACTACGCTACAACCATTAGCATGTACGAACCTGGTTGAAAGACGACTGTGGAGGTTGCAAGTGCCGATTTGCAGTATAAAAGACTTGTAGCAAAGCTGCAGTAGCATGAGAAACCACAAAACAAGGAAAGTTAAAATTGGGAGTCGAGTAGTTTACTGTATAAAAACAGAGGTATGTACCTAATGACCCAATACCAGGCTAAACAATTCTAAAGAAATGCATAATGTGACTTGCGCCGGGTCATCCCGGATATCAAAAAGACCGTGGGCAGCAATCAAAAGCCATTATTTTGGCCAAGTATGAAGAAAAAAATCGCTGAATACATCACTAGATATATGGAATGCCATGGTCATATAATGAGCACGGACAACGCAAGATGGTTGTCGCTAACCTTTACCTATTCCCGAAAGTGGAAATGGAAGTGGTAAATAAATGGATTTTATCATAGGGTTACCCAGATGTACAAGCAAGATGATTCAATCATGGTGGTGAAATGTTTACTAAAGCCTATCTTATTCCAATCGAAAAACCATTCCACAGAGCAAAAGCAGACATTGCTGATATCCTTTAAAATAAGTTGCACGCCAGCATGGAATTCCAAAGACAACAAACCGCAATCCACCAACTTCAATTGGAAAGGATTGTTTTAAAGGATTCAAGAATCAACTTCAGTACAACGATCATCCTGAGTTTGATGGACAGACGAAGAGAGTAAACAGAGTAATAGAAGAAATTTTGAGAATGTATGTGATGGATAAACCATCAAGGTGGAAGACTACCTACCTGCATCCGTAGAATTCGCCATACTAATGGGTACTGCTAGTATCTCTTCCTCAAGATATTCCATTTAGCACTTTATGGAAGAAAGTGCAACACCTAAGTAAACTATGACACCGCATCTGACAAAGAAGTGATTGGGCATGAGTTTCTCAGAGAAATGGAAGATCAAATGATAAAAATCAAACAATCTGAAAGCTGCCCAGGACAAGAAAAAAGTTACGCTTATAGTAATAGAACCCATAGAGAATCTTTCAAAGTGGTGACCATGTTTTCCTAAAAGAG
Organism: Picea sitchensis; assembly: GCA_010110895.2. Classification (NCBI taxonomy): domain Eukaryota; kingdom Viridiplantae; phylum Streptophyta; class Pinopsida; order Pinales; family Pinaceae; genus Picea; species Picea sitchensis. Next base: position 69,874 of record SNQJ01S0015871.1, on the reverse strand, counting down.
AAAACTAAAAGGAGTTCTTTGAAGCTCGGAAGTTGCGCCAAATTGGCAAAAAGATTTCAGGGCCATTGCATACATGCTTCGTATCATTACTCCGTGATCTATGACTGGCAATGTGTTTCATGTTTCACCGCTTAAAAAATATGCACTGGAGCACTAATCATGTTATCGATTGGATCATGGATCCGTGTGGAACCATAAAAGGTCTGTGGCATCCTATACACATATTGACAGAGGCAAAGAAAATAGCCCGACCGAGCTATAGAGCTTTGTAAAGGTCCAAAGGGATATGCAGGGTCTTGAGGACGTATATTGAACATGCGTGATGTTATGCGGCGGCAGTACCGCATCTTTGGAAAGTACCGGAAAGGTGATATATAAAGTTGCAATGAGGATGCTGCAAAAATAAGGGGAGGGGAAATATAGTGTCCCCAAGGCCAACCCTGATGTAAACTATGAACCGAAAGAGATTGTAAATATGTGTTATAGGCTGGTGCTTCAAGTTTTGTATGCTTGCAGGAGGCAGTTTGATTGTGCCGTAGATTGAGGACTGGAAAGGTGCCATGCCCTGATTTTGTATCCAGAGAAAGGCACATCAATAAAATATACCGCCAGCAGACCACCATCGGCGACGAGTGACAGACCGGTCGGCTATCGGGCGGGAACGAAATCGGAAGGTGGAAAGGGCTGGATCGGTGGAGCCTAGGGCTGCCTAGGGGCTTAGGCCCGAATAATGTTTTAATATTATTTCTTAAAAAGTCATGAGCATATTATTTTATCCTAAGTTCCTCGCAAAAAGGAAAGGCGTGTACTGTAAGTGCATGTTATGGATGTGTATGCAGCTCCTACAGGAATGTCGTACACCCCGGATGCAAATAAAATAGTAAGTGAACAACTGGGGATCTCTTATCTGATTCGAATTCACTACCCGAGCCAAGCGGTATCGGAAGCCACTGCAGAGACTTTTGGGGCGTCTATTGAGAGTAGAGAGAATTTTGTGTTTTGCATGGAAGAATCCATGTACACCCTCCAGCTGGTGCCCGCACGTCCTCATGGATTGTTGTTACGCGTATTCCGAAATCACCTTGAGATCATCCTGATTGATTGCTAAACTGGTTTGTAAAGCCCTGCACCGCTTCTCCCCGTGGTTTTGTGACCACACAAGATCGACCACGGCGTTTATTGGCCCGTGGAGAGAGACTCTCCAAGAGAGTGCAGAAAGGAGAGAGCGCCCCGAAGGAACTCCTCGAGCCGCTAAGGCACCCGGGAAAGACTGGTCCGGTCCGGTTCTCAGAATCCCAAGGACCAATCAAGGACTCCTGGGTGGAACAGCATGTGGGGAATGAGGGTCTCAGGCGCGATGCGGGAGATTCCCCGAGAATTCCCTACGGGTGGTTTTGAGCATTATTTCCTCGTAACTACCGAGTCCGATCTCTTGCCCGGGTGGAGCCTACCCCACTGGGGTGACCCATCATTGAGTTGAGGAGCAAAGGCAGCTCACGGCCGAGGTTCAAGTGGAAGGTCTGTGATTTGGTTTCGTGGATTTCACTACCAATCAATATAAGTATTTAATTATGTTCTTATCACATTTCCACAAGACTTTGTTGTATATATTATCATGATTATGCTGTGTATATGAATTGTTTTAAAAGTCATGGAATGCTTAACTATAGCGAATTCATAAGTTTTACCTCGAAAGTCAAAGGTTTTAATTGTCCTCAAAATGCAAGGCCATAAATGTCTGTAGGTATGAATTATGTAAAATTCCAAGGCACACAGACTGGTTAGGAGAGGTTTGAGTTCTCGCAGTGAAAAGGTACACTACAATTTCCTTTTCATAGATTGATTTACCCAAATTTTTCTCAGACAGTTGTTTACCGGTAAAGGCCAAAGGCAACCCTCTTACAAGGATAACGCCAATCTCTTCATGAAGTATCATTCAAGGACATCGTTTGTGAAATCAGGAAGGGCTGACTAGAGTGGTGCACATGGCCATCTCTGCCTAAAAACTGTATAAACTACCGGAGTCCATGGAACAAATTATTTTAAGGAGGCAAAGAGATGCCAATATTATTTTATAATTTTTAAACAAATCCTAATATAATAACCTCATAATCCCATAAATACACATAAGATTTTAAGAGTCTTTGGGTGAGGCCAATCTTTCATATCTTCAATATTTTTAGGATCCACCCCCGAGACACCTTGCCTAGATGACCTAAGTACTCAAATTCGAAGGCCAAAATCACACTTAGATTGTTCTCAGAAAATTTGGTGCTGAGAGAATAGATGGAGGAAGTGGATCCACATGAGCAAGATGGTTTGTCTAGGCTCTTTCTATAGTTTATGATATCATCAAATAAAATCCAAGACAAAGTGACAGAAAAGGATTGTGGAAAGATGATGATTCATGAGGCTTTGGAAACCGATAGCATTACAAAAGCCAAAGGGAATGACCAAAATCATAGTGTGGCCCTAAGCCTCAAGAGTTCTAAAGATGTCTTAGAATGGATGCCTCTTTCATACGATCCGGTAGTAGCCGTAATGAATACTAAGTTTAAAGAACTGGGCACCACTCACTCCATCCAAAAGGTCATCAATGATGTGAATGGGAAATTTGTCTTAATGGTGAGTTTTTGAGGGCAGTGAAGTCAAGACATATGTGCCAAGAACATTCTTTCTATGATCACATCAGTGACCAATGCTAAGAATATTAGGTCTCAATAAAGTATAACACTGCTGAGAGGCGCTTGAACCATTTTCTTAATTTCATTTTTTTTTGGAAAAGGGGTGAGGATAGAAACAAATATTGGGAGGAAGGCTTCCTGGGACAAGGGGAATGGAATGATCATGAATACCATGGGAAGGAGGGAGTCCCTAGGGAGTGGAAAAAACCACTTGATGTTTAGAGAGGATGGATTGGAGGTCTTGCGGGATAGAGGGTGTCTTAGTTTCTTGTATGGCATGGAGTTCAGAAATAATGCCATAATTACCTTTTTTTAGCATATTTTCCATGCGATGGGAACTAATGATCTCTGGGGAACTGGAGAATATGCCTTGGAACTTATATTGTTGGCCCTCCTAGTTGAATTGCATGGTTAATTCCTTAAAATCCATGAGAATGGGACCCAAAGTCCTTAGCCATTCTACACCCAAACAAATGTCACAAACGCCTATGTTGCAAACATATGAGATTTCAGGTGGTATTCACCAATTTGGAGACAAAACATTTCACAGTGCCCTCCACATTTCATGGACCTACCATTGGAAATCATGATTTGCAAATTATTGACAGCATGGATATAGAAATAAGTTTCTTGGTAAATGTGGTGATGAATAAAATTATGGGTGCTTCCACTATGAACAAGATTGAGGACCTTCCTATGCTTGATGTAACCAATTAGCCCGAGGGTTTGGGGAGCAGAGAAGCCAATGAGAGAATTTAGGGAAATGATCGGTTCTACTTTGGGAGGGTCCAAGGGAGGGGTTATGTCAGTGGGTTCAAGTGACATGGACACAAGGGGAGCCTCAACATACTCTTTCAAAACATCCTCTGAGATGGCCATAAACATATTTGTTTCCTTACACTTATGTCCTGGAAAATATTTTTCATCAAAATTATAACAAAGGCCTTTGAGTTGACATTCAACCATTTTGGCCCTGGTCAATTTTTGGATCTTTAGTGGAGTAGGAGGAGGGTGAGTTACTGGTTTAGTGTGAGGAATAAAGGAGGGTTTTATTTTTTGAGAAGATACAACCTCTTGTGCTTCCTTATCTCTCTTAGTAGTCTCCACCAAATTCTGAGGTCAATCCATGAGTACATGGCCATGAATCTCATCCTTGAGGCCACTGATAAAACATTCTCGAAAAAAATAATCAAAGATGCCCTCTGTAGGAAAATACAGTCTCTCAAAAGAAGCTATAAAGTCTTCCACTGTGCTAGATTGTTTCAAATTTGTCAAACGGCCTAAATGATTGGTGTTAGTGTCAAATAATTCATAAATATTTTCCACAAAGTTTGTCCAAGAAACATACCCTTGGCGAACATTTTTTCTCCATTTCCACCATTTCCAACATTCTTGATCTAGATGGAGAACACCATACCAGAGTTTGGCCAACTCATCTGTTATGTCGTACAAAGAGAAATAATGTTCCATTTGAGTTACCCAGCCAGTGGGATCCGATCCATCAAATTTTGTCACATCCACACACGGAAGGCTTAGGTCACGCTGAAAGTGATGGGGATAAAAAGTATGGGAATGAGAGGAAGTTTCACCCTCAGTATGCAAAGCTGGGTCAGATAAGGGAGGATCTGCAAGGATATGGAGCTTGGTGCACATCATCGTAGTGATAGATTCAAAATGGTTAGTAATGTCTTGTTTGAGGTCTTGTTTGAGTTCCTCGATTGGGGCAATGATGGAGGAATGTATGTTTTTATTGATGGTGGAAATATTAGCATTAAGCTATCTCACTTCTTGTTGGGTCTTTGTGAAATTAGAGTGCAAGGTGTTGAAGCAAGATTCCAAGTCTTGGCTATGGGTATGGGCCATGATGACGAGGGAACCGAAAAGGGGTGGGTGGGGTCACACAGAAAAAGGGTTATGGGTGAAGTGTATCACAATGATCAGGGTGACAAGTTGAATCCAATGGGTAAATCCAAAATATCGATGTTGGAAGGCGGTCAGGTCCACGAGAAAAAAAAATTGTTGAAAAATGATAGGTATGAATGTGATAAGGGTGACGAGAGAAATCCAATGGAATAGTTCTCAAATAATGGTGCCAACATGATCCAATATTTTATTTTTTTTATAGGCGGAGTTATACTCTAATCTAAAGAATACTGCAGTGATGAAATGCCCAAATGCTTAATAGGAAGAAATGTGTAGTAATTTGGAAAATATAATGTAGGACACACAATTGCACAACAATAGATCTTGTTTGATTTGTTTTTGTTTCCATCCCCAAGGGTTAGTTATTCAAGGGTTTTCTCTGTGCTATAACTCTTTTATATAAGTCTGGGGTCCAACAATAGTACTCGGCCCAATATCTTAGGGCACCAACTAAGGAGGCTAGATCGTGCCCTTAGCCATACTACTCGACTACCCAGGTATTAAAGACTATCTTACCAAGTGTTGTTCTCGGTGGCACTATAGCATTCAGGTGACCGATTGGTTTATCTATGGAGGGTTTCAGGAGATATAGGTTGATCCATATATGGATGATTTCTGATGTGATACCACTTGAAGGGGTACCAACAAGGGTTACAAGGGTGGACAACATATGTGTTCTTAAGTACCACTTGTATTTCTTGCATGTATGAATCCCCGACCGTGGGTTTATGCGCGTAACGAAAGATCTTTGTAGCTTAAAGACGTCAGAATACGTCTCTACCCTGAAACAAATTAACCCACAATTTTCTTCCGAGGAAGGTTCTTTGATACCTCTTGGAATATTCTAGATATAAAAAGTATGTAGAATATAAATAAATAGCTAGAAATGGTATATGAACAACAATATAACCAAAACAACACCAAAATAATACCAAAATGATACCAGAATAACACCAGAAAGAGCCCTTTGATTACTGATAGAAATGTTCACTTTCCTCTTCGAGGTGGCAACCTCCAGCAGAGCAAAGCTCTATTACAATAATATCTGTCGAATAAAATATATGCTATATATTTCGACGTTAAATTGTCAACCCGAGGCTCATAGGCTTCGAGATGACAACACTGTATGTGCGTGTCTAGAGCTCTAATCTAGCCTAGCCTAGCCTAATATAATCTAATGCCAACAAACTAGGGATCAATGCTCTTTTTAATTTACAGGTCTACTTTAAAAAGATTACTTTTAAAATCCATTCAAAACAACAAACTCTATGTAACAAAACCTTTAATTAATGAGATTCAAGAAAGTCTAGAACTATAAACTTTTTTCCCTAAGTAACCTTAAACAATAAGCTATGTATTGTTTGACCTATCTCTAAATAAGCAAATACAAGTGATCTATTTCTAAATTATTTAATCTATTTATCTCTTAGTGAACAAGTAAGTAATCAAGTAAGTATTTACTCTATCAAAACTATCTTGGCAAGTGAACTCTATTCTTAAAAAGAACTCACAACTACTCTTATTTTGCAAAGAATAAACATTAATCTACTTAACCAAAGGCAAGAGTGTTATGACAATATTCAAATTCATAACCTCGTAAACTCATAATTTATAATTTAATGCTTAATTAAAAATCCTAATTCAAATTCATACTTAAGATGACAATAAAAACACTCTGTGCAAACCTACAATTCTTGACTAGTTCTAATCATAAATTGCAACTCAAATTCATAACTGAGACTTCATTAAAATTCATAATCTAAGTGAACTAAACTATCATTAAGAATCATACTCAAAATCAACCAAAATGCTATTAGGAATCATAACTGAAGATCTATTTCTATCCTATCATGCTGAAGAAAAATTGACAAGTGAGACAGACCTACAGAGAGTATTTGAAATTGCAAGTAAGCCTATCTAAATTAATACTCTGTCAAAAATAAAACTAAAGCAATTTAATCTGTCAAAACTACAAGTAAATCTATTTAAATTAGTACTCTTTCAAACTATCAAAAATGAAGCAAAACTACAAATAAACTTTGTCAAAATTATCAAAACTAAAGCAATTAATCTATCAAGACTTTTATATAAACCTATCTGAATTAGTACTCTTCAAAGTAACCTATAGCTAGGAAGAAAAAGATAGAACATTGTAATTAAACATCTCTACAACCTGCAACAAAATATAATCATTAACAAATAGCCATGAGCGTCCTTCTATGATATACACAATTCAAAAATAAATTGTAAATATGTATTGATGGAAACAATCACCCAGACCAGTGGTGCCCCCCCCAACAGGTCGTGGCTATATTCAACAGGAAATCAGAATCAGAAAGATAACACAAAATTGTCATTAATTAAAAAGAAGAGTATGATAAAAAATGGTGATGATGTTTGTATCAAATAACAAAATTCTCCTCCCCTGGTTCATGTCACAGGCAGTAGTATTTATAGGTAATTACATCTTGACAGGTCGACCACTGGAAGGGATGCCCTCCTCTAAAAATGGAAAATTAATTAAATGAGATTCTAAAAGCTTCAACTTCTAGAAAATCCATGAGCCACTCAGTGATCAGCATAAATGCCCAATCTGAGGTTTAATGAGCTATGTAGTTGGAGGCCACAAGGTGGCACAAAACCTATATCGTTGATTCGTCCACCACAGGCTTCCAATGCACCAACTGCCAACTCCTCTGCACTTTGAGTGTTGGATCATGTTCTGGATCGCGTACTGGATGGGGTGATGGATGAAGTGTCGGACAAGGTACCAGATGGAGGATCGGACCACAATTTTTACTTGTTACACACAAACCATGCATTAAATCCTTGTAAACATCGAATTGAACTGAATTGAGCTCAAAATCATTGTAAAAATATCAATTACACATACCTGATGCGAGTCCATGATAAATAGATATAAAAACCTTTGAAAATCCTTCAAAATGGCCAATGCCATATATAATATCAATGCAAAAAGGATTCAATCATTGCAATAATAAAGTCAAAATACAAACCCAACATTACCCCCATGCCTAAGGATTTTCAGGTCCCACTGCAAAAAAAAATGAATCACCTGATATAACTAGACTCGTGAAGGAGGGGGTGGATCGGCTTTAGAATCTTCTCCCTCTTTTTCTGGGGATTTTGTCTTGGGCCTTTTACGATGATTCAATTTCATCTATAGGTTGGGAGTGGTGGTGGTCATTTTATCAACCAATTGTTGGAGAGAATTCACCTTTGTTTGCAGTACAACATTGTCATGATGTAGATGCTTATCCATAATTTTTTGTTCTTCCAATTGTTGAAGCAACTTAGCATTTTCTTGTTGCAATTTATCAGTAACTGGGGTATGATCAGATGGCTCAAGAGAAGAAGGCTTGTATTCCTTGATAGATGTAGAAGGTATATCAACTTTAGAAGACGATGTAGGTGTACCACCTTGTTTCCCCCAGTTTGTAAAAATAACTGGACTGGCCAAGAACTGTGGCAAACTCAGAAATGTGAATATGTGATGTGAATGGACCTTGTGGAAAAGGTCGATGAATGTGAATAATATTATGAATTTATATTACAGGACTGCTGAGATGGGATATGCTGAAAAAGAGACCACGATGGCTGCAGAGAGGTGGTGGAAGGCACCTGGAAAGGTGGCATTAAATTCCACCGAAAATCAATACCATATTTGGACTTCACTGGCCCGGAGAACTAAAAGTGGCTCGCTGGCCCTAAATTTAATGTCTCACAGGCTGGTAGGTAGATGGCTCCTCAGGAATTAATGAGGGATGGGGAGGTGAACCGCCCATCCGTAGAGCTGTCAGGCCTGACCAGCACAAGGGAAATCGCGCCACACGCAACCTCGCAAGAGGATAAGGTGTAGGGGAGAAGCAATTGGGGGTAGACGCGAGGGGAGAAAGAGAACTTTGGCGATATACAGAGTGAGTGATAGCAGAGAGGAAGGAGAGTAACCTTCGCTCATGGTCACTGGAAAATAGAAACGCAGTCTCACAGCATCGTGGTCTCATCTCGAGGGCGGCTAGTGGTAAATCCGTTGGGAGTTGTTGAGCCTATGGTTGGGTAGAAACGAGCACCCCTCTCAGTAGTTGCATAACCCCTGGTGTTACTTTCTGATAAGTGTTTTGCCTTTGATATCTTGAAATATATATATATGTTGACATTTATGATCATAAGTTGTGAAATCATGAATGACTTCATTATAAGAATGTCTGTATGGTATCTTGATCAGTACTGGTAGTTGTATGTTTATATGGAAAGACTATGTGTGGCTTATGCTCTCTTAAATTGTTATTTATATGAATGTTGATCTAATTCAGACTTCACGCTTGGTTCTCAGAAGAGAGAGATACCCTTAACTTCCTCAAATAGTTCCCTGGGTAAACCTCCCCATAGAGATACCCTTCTCGAAAAGCCCATCAAGAACCTGGAAAAAGGACGTGAAGGCGCGAGGCCTTAATAAATTCCTGATAAGTATCGAATCGATGGACGAGATCCCATCGGGAGATCAGTGGTCACTCATGACCGTCAGATAAGAGGAAGAAGCTGGAAAGTTAAGTGCCTTGACCTTGATAGGTGGTGATCAACGGACGAGATTCCGTTGGGAAATCTGTGGTTACTCATGACCATTAGATTGGTAGGATAAAGTAGGATGTTAAGGCCTTACCACTTTGTCTTTCTGTGTCTTTGTGGGTAGCGAAGAGATCGGGATCGCAGATCCCCAAGGTCCAGAAGAACATCTAGACCATTGATTTTTCCACAACCAGGGAGTCGTGGGAGAATGCACAAGTTAGGAACCTGTCTGAGTCATCAGATCTCGGCTGGAAAACCCGACAGCCATTGGATCTGTCAAGAGATACCCGATGGTAAAACTCCCAGTGAATAGGGGTGAAAACCCCAAAGTAGATCTGGACCATCCGATTTAAGGAGGCTACGTGTTGCGAGATTACCCGTTTCAGGAAAACGGGAATCGTGAATTCGGAAGTCCTAGTGATGAGAGATCGAGACTTTCCATGGTGGAAACCCCGAAGCAGTCATGGACCGTCTGATTTAAGGAGGCTATGTGTTGCGAGATTACCCATTTCGGGAAAATTAGAATCATGAATTCGGAAGTCCTGGTGACAAGAGATTGAGACTTTCCATGTTGGAAACCCCGAAGCAGTCATGGATCGTCCGATTTAAGGAGGCTACATGTCAAGAGATTAACCACATTGGGAAACCGGGGATCAAGAATTTGGGAGCCCCATGGTCAAGAGTTCGGACTCTCATGATGATAAGTCCTGATGAACAGACGAGATTCTTTCAGAGGATCTCAGGGTCTATACGACCATCATATGTGAGGAAGAGATGTTAGTTTTAAGCTGGGGCACGAATGCGCATTAGAGTAAGTAGCGAGTATATATGGATGGCCAGAGTCCACCCACCCAGATCTATGGCTGAGGCTTAATTCCAGNNNCGAACGCACAACTCTGGAACGATTAGATTAATTCGCCTTGATCAACGGTGCTCAGGCGAATTCGAAACCCCCCTTGTCATTCTACCTTTAATGGGGGGGGTGTCCGGAATGGTGTGGCATGTGAAGTGGGACCCGTCTCCTGTCACGTCGCCCACCATGTTGTGCTTCCCTATTGCCACCTATACTCCACTTAATCGCACAACAGGGCCCATTCCTATTGGCCATTCGACATCTTTGTAGTACCAAGTCACGAATTATTGAGAGGTGCCATGGTTATTTTACCTGCGATCATGATACATGACCACATGGGAGCAGAAAGAGAGAGAGAACTAGTTTACGCTAGGCCTCCGTAGATATTTCGGGGGCTCTGATTCTGTAGGAAGCAACAAAAAAAATTATTATGGTAGTGGATGTGTGACAAATTGGTATCAGAGCATGGTTACAACACTTGGCCTGCTTGGGCCCAGGCACGAGCTGTGTAAGAAGATATTGTCATCTGCGTTTTCTCCTTAAGAAGAAGGATTGCAGAATGAAACTATAATCTGGGGCATGAACTGCGTTTTCCTTCTTTAGTGTTACAATGGCTACCTACTAAAGTAGGTAGAGTCTCTTGCAATTGAGATGGATGGATAGATAAGGATTAAGACCCAAATGAAAAACCCCTGTTATATGGGTATACATGTGAAAATATGAATTTATGTGTCGGTTATAAAAATGTATCTAACTCTTAACTAACAACCAACGTTTGTATTTTCACCCAAGCGGATGATCAGCCGCGGGAATTTACAGACGAAAAAAATGGTGACTCGCCAAGAGGTGGGAGAAGGCTCCCACAATAGAGACAAAGAGTCTGACGAAAGAAGAGAAATAGGAACCCCTCTAGATCTAGCCGAGACTGTGAGGAGTCTCATGGTTGAATTTCAAAGCTGCGAGGCCGACAATGAAAGGATGATGAAAGAATAAGAAAATCAAACTGAAATTAATGCAGTTTTACTGCAGAGCTTATCCGACCTACAACGACAAATGCAACATGAACCTGGGATGCAGAAACATGGTCATATCAGTGGCCATACTGAGAGGAGCACCTCAAGGAAGGTCCACCCCATAGGTAAAGGACCAGTTCCAGACGATTCCTCTGAGAAGGAAGCTAGCGATTCAGAAGGCTCTTCCAGCAGCAGGACTAGTTCCTATTCTCGAAGAAAATAGAAGAAGAAAAAAACTTCCAAGGGTCATAAATTTGAGGAATTCAGAAAGGCCAAACCTCCCTCCATCGACGGTGAGATAAAGAAGGGAGAGGAAGTCGAGGCTTGACTACTTGGACTGAAGAAATATTTTAGAGTCCATGATTTTTCAAAGAATTTGAAGGCCCGACTTGCCACTTTCAATCTAAATAGAAAAGCTTCCATCTGGTGGGAAGATCTTAAGAATATGAAAGGGATCTGCGAGGAGGACCTATCCTAAAAACAGTTTGAGAAGTATTTGTTGGAAAAATATTTCGACGAGAAGGCTAAAGAGTTTCATGAACTCAAACTGGGGCAACTCAGTATAGAGGAATATGTCAACAAATTCCTCGACTTATTGAGATATGTACCCTACATCAAGGTAGAGAAGGCGAAGGCGCAATGCTTCATCAGTGGGATACCCAAGGAATACCGGAACCGAATTGAATTTGACAAGCCAAAGACCTTAGAAGACAATATTCGAAAGGAAACATATTGTCATGAACAATATGGACATCGGGAAGAGTCGCGTGGAGATTGGAAACATAAGAGTGGTTCGAGATTTCAGAAAAAGGGGATCAAATCCTCAGGATTTAAGAACTACAAGAAGAACCCCAGAATGAACTTTCCAGCCCAAAGTGTACTCCAACAGAACTTTCCCTCATCAGACGGAAATAAAACTTCTGTACCTATACTAGTAAAGACTAATAACCCAAAGAGAGAACCTCTAAAATGTTGGGGTTGCGGAGAAGAGCATCTCCTGAGAGACTGTCCACACTGACAACAAAATAGTCGAAAATTTTATAACATTTAGGAATCTACCACAGTCAATGATGTGGCAAGGAGTGTGCCGCAGATTTATGTAGCATTGGATAATAACCAAGTTGACCACCAAGCTTCAGTGGTGGAAATAGAAGGTATGATTTTCAACCATCTATTGTCTATTTTGATTGACCCTCGTTCAAATTTGAGTTATATAGCCCCCTAGAGTTGTTGATAAGTGTAAACTACAGCCACAGAAACAAACCAAGCCATGGTTGGTACAGTTAGCCACTAGCACCAAAAGGAGGATAGAAAAGGTTATACCAGCCTGTCAATTAATGTTGGGTGAATTCCCCACCCAAGCAACCCTTAACATATTACCCCTGGGATCATATGATCTGTTGATTGGTATGGACTAGATGGCCACCCATAAAGCCAGACTGGACTGTTACCATAAAACCTTAGAATGTGTGAGAAAAGAAGGAAAAAGGATAACCCTTCAAGGGATCTGAAAACCTGTCTCGGTGAGGCAAATATCATCCCTGCAAATGAGAAAGTATTGCCGAAAAGGGTGTCCCCTATATGCAATACAGGTGTTGAAAACAAACAAAGGTGATAGACCAAGAAATGATGATCACCCTATCCTGAGAGAATATAGAGATGTGTTTCTGGAAGAGGTACCGGGTCTACCTCCGAGAAGNAGTGGTGACGGTGTCCAAGACACCCTACCGGATGAGCACACCTAAGTTAGTTGAACTCAAATTGCAATTGAAAGAAATGATGGATAAGGGTTATATTCGACCCAGTGTGTCCCCATGGGGAGCACCAGTCCTGTTTGTGAAAAATAAGGATGGAACCCTTAGACTGTGCATAGATTATAGACAACTAAAGAAAGTAACCATAA
>SNQJ01S0015871.1:40896-53945 GCA_010110895.2 Picea sitchensis | reverse complement strand
GGCTTATGCTCTCTTAAATTGTTATTTATATGCATGCTGATCTAATTCAGACTTCACGCCTGGTTCTCGAGAGAGAGAGATACCCTTAACTTCCTCCGATAGTTCCCTGGGTAAACCTCCCCATAAAGATACCCTTCTCGAAAATCCCATCAAGAACCTGGAAAAAGGACGCGAAGGCGCCTGGCCTTAAGAAATTCATGATATGTATCAAATTGATGGACAAGATCCCATCGGGAGATCGGTGGTCACTCACGACTGTCAGATAAGAGGAAGAAGATGGAAATTTAAGTGCCTTGACCTTGATAGGTGGTGATCAACGGACGAGATTCCGTCGGGAAATATGTGGTCACTCATGACCGTTAGATTGGTAGGAGAAAGTAGGATGTTAAGGCCTTACCACTTTGTCTTTCTGTGTCTTTGTGGGTAGCAAAGAGATCGGGATCATAGATCCCCAAGGTCCAGGAGAACATCTGGACCGTTGATTTTTCCATGACCAGGGAGTCGTGGGAGAATGCACAAGTTAGGAACCTGTCTGAGCTGTCAGATCTCGGCTGGAAAACCTAATAGCTGCTGGATCTGTCAGGAGATACCCAAGGGTCAAACCCCCAATGAATAGGGGTGAAAACCCTGAAGTAGATCTGGACCGTCCGATTTAAGGAGGCTACGTGTTGCGAGATTACCCATTTTAGGAAAATAGGAATCTTGAATTTGGAAGTGATGGTGACGAGAGATCAGGACTTTCCATGGTGGAAACCTCGAATCAGTTGTGGACCGTCCAATTTAAGGAGGCTACGTGTTACGAGATTACCCATTTCAGAAAAATGGGAATCGTGAATTCAGAAGTCCTGTTGACGAGAGATCGAGACTTTCCATGGTGGAAACCCCGAAGTAGTCATGGACCGTTCGATTTAAGGAGGCTACATGTCAAGAGATTAACCACATCGAGAAAATGGGGATCAAGAATTCGGGAGCCCCATGGTCGAGAGTTCGGACTCTCATGGTGATAAGTCCCGATGAACGGACGAGATTCTTTCGGAGGATCTCAGGGTCTATACGACCATCATATGTGAGGAAGAGATGTCGGTTTTAAGCTGGGGCATGAATGCACATTATAGTAAGTAGCGAGTAGATCTGGATGGCCAGATTCCTCCCGCCCAGATCTACAGCTGAGGCTTAATTCCGGATCCCCCTTGTTGTTCTACCTTTNGTCCAGAATCGAACGCGCAACTCTGGAACGGTCAGGATTAATTGACCTTGATCAACGATGCTCAAGCGAATTCTGGACCCCCTTGCCATTATGCCTTTAATGGGGGAAGGGGGGGTCCGGAATGGTGTGGCGTGTGAAGTGGGACCCGTCTCCTGTCACGTCACCCACCGTGTTGTGCTTCCCTATTTCCATCTGTACTCCACTCAATCGCGTGACAGGGCCCATTCCTATTGTCCATTCACTAACCTTGTTGGGATTTGTCCCTATTGGCCAGTTGTTATCCTTGTCAGGGTCCGGCGGTTGCAGAGTTGAACGATTCGACATCTTTGTAGTGCCGAGTCACGAATTATTGAGAGGCACCATGGTTATTTGACCTGTGATCATGATCCATGACCACATGGGAGTAGAAAGAGAGAGAGAACTAGTTTACACTAGGCCTCCATAGATATTTCGGGGGCTCTGATTCTGCAGGAAGCAACAAAAAAAATTATTATGGTAGTGGATGTGTGACACTAGGCATCTGGGAGGAAGGAGTAGCAATGTTTTTGTGAGAGGGAATATGTTCAAATTTGACCTCTTTATCAATATTAGACTCCTCTATGGATACTTCTTTAATTATTTCATGGGGGCTCTCATGATCAGAAGATAATTGGATAGGATCTGAAGTGCTTGGAGGTTTTACATTGGGTTTTCCACTTGTACTTCAGGTACTTCTTAGAAAAGATTCCCCTTTGAATTGATTGGTTGCTCTTATATTTCTAGGGACTAAAGGAAATTCTTGTTGAAATGCACCTTGTAGCTTCTTAGGTTGAGAATCAAGAGGTGTTGAAGGAAATGGAGAATTATCAGTAGGATTTTTTATTTTCTTACCCGATGAGACTGTAGGGGAATTAAGAGTTTTCTTGGTGATTTTGAACTTTAGTGGTAAAACAAATTGTGTGAGAATTAGATCAATTTCCAAGTCTTCGACTTGGAAATTTGTTCATAAAAATGAACTAAAAACTTTTAATTCAATTATTAACATGAATTTTGAAAAATATACCATTCAATCCATCGATCTTACCATTGTACAAGTGTATCAATTTGAACGATTATTTCTGCATGAAATTATGGTCATTTATAGTGTATACATACCTCATCTGATCATCCATATGTTGCTTCATCCGGTCATCCAGATGGAACTCCATCTGGTCTTCCAAATGGCACTCCGTATGGCACTTCATATGGTAATCCCATGAAAGTGGGAATTATCCCCATTATAATGGATGTTCACCCATAGCACTCAACTTGGGGAATTTCTTACGGTCATGGTGAACAAGAGCATGGACAGGATAAGTGTGAATATGATGATCCACTGTTAATTTCCTTGTCATTGTTCCTGTAACAATATAAAACAACTTGTTCCTATGTTCATAGACGTGTAACAAAATCTGTAGTGAGTTTAACAATGTGTTATGAATCTGTAATTGTCACAAAGAACCAATTAAGTAGTCTTCCATTCTATAAACATAAAAATAAATAAATAAAATGCACAATAGTCTTATAACACATAGTGATGTCAACAGTATAGAATTTAGCATTTTAATAAAAACAACTACTGATATAATAGCCCAAAGTATCATAAAAACAATATGATAGCATTTTTAACAGAGATTCTACTTGCTCTTCTCATAGATGGGCAATGTTTATCATTTGTTAGCTCCAGAAACCCCTCCCCCACTCCTAAGTATTGTGACACCTCACAATAAAAAATATAGGGAACCAGTCAATTCTCTCAATAGACTAAGATTTACAACTTGTCAAGTGTAGAGATAAATTACACACATCAATATGATGAGATGGTTAAAATATGGCCCCACCTGTAGGACAAAACATCCTACATATATTTTAAGAAGAGGTGGGGGAGAGAGTTTTAGGATAGTCTTAAATCTAGTTCCCTATTGGCATAGGGGAAAACCCAGGTTTCAATGATTCAACAACACACCAACAAAACCCTAACTACTGACCCTTTTGGTAACACCTGCAAAGAATATGAAGTCTCACCCAAGGTAGAGGCAAGGGGAGTTGTAGGACTCAAGTGACTACAACCTAGCTGGGACATAGATCTGTGATCACAATACTTAACAGAGCATTTAGCAGTTAAAATTCATTAGATTTTACCCTTATTCACATCGCAGGTTAAAATCCTTAATTACATAGCAGTGCAGTATTCAACAAGATCTAAGCATATCTAACCATTTAGCACATAGAATCAAATAGATCTAGCATTCATTCATGTTATTTAGCACTAAGATAATGCATCATATGCATTTAAAATACATAAAGATTCATCACTAAGCATAAATCACATCAATAACACAAAGAAATCACAACACAGGTTGTATGTGGTTCACCCCAGTGTGGGGCTACATCCACCAACTCTTATTCTTTCTTTTATCTTCTTTCAATCTTCCTACATGCACAGAGCCACAAAACCAACTCCGCATAGGATAGGAGATCTGTGCACACCTCACCAGATCCTCCTTCCCTGATTTAGGTCACACCATAAAGCTTTCTTACATAGTATTAACACAAGCTTCTTACAATCACTTGCACTTAGCTATGCAAGTCTTAACACATAGTATGCACACAACCTCTATATCCGCACTAAGTCGATTCTACTAGGTCTCTCTTTTCTTACATCAATTATATATCTCTTTATACATTAAAAATGGGGCCTAAACATGGGTAAACCCTTGGGATAACATCCCATACCCATTACATAAACCCTAATCCCCAAAAATCCCGCAAAAGAGTGTGAGATCCCACGATCTCCACTTCGCCTAGGCGTTCTGTCTTTGAACAACCTGTTGAAGTCCCAAAAATGGTCAAAAATGACCAAGGTTCTCCAGAACTTGCTCGAGGGCCAACAAGCCCCCAACACTCACCTGTGACTCATCTCGAGTCACTCTAACCTAGGAAAATTTGCTTCGAAGGTCTCAATATTGGCTCGAGCTGCCTCAACTTGCTGCTTCGCTAGAATCTCTTGCTCGGCAAACTCATGGATGACTTTCTCTGTGACCGGTCCTTCCAAGCATTGTTCCACTATGCTGACCATTTTTTATAGCTGTGTGCCTTATCCTTCGATCTCCTCAAAAAGTGTAAGGAAAGAAAAGGATCATATCACTTTCGGGATTGTCGATTATAATAAGTTTGTAGAAGAGTCAAGTAAGGGATATTTTGGAGGTTTATGTCACAGGTTGAGGAGCATGGTGTGATCTATTCCACCTCATAGAGGGTTCCTACCCTCGATCTTGATTTTATTACCGATATGTAATGCCCACATCGCAAGATTTTGCAGCAGATTAAATAAAAGAGCATAGAGCCAGATCTTTGTGGATGTAGCCCCAGAAGGGGGTGAAACATGGTAAAATTATGTGTTATGTGTGATTTTTAATGAATGGACACTTTATGTTGATTATTATCTTGTTAATGAATGGTTAAAATAGAATTATCATCATGCATGCATAAGGCTAAAGATGAATAAATGCTAGAAATACTTAAATAATTAACAAAGTTAATGAATGAAGAAGGAAGAACATAACCACATATCCCCACTCATTCCTAGACTGTTTTATCACTCCGTAATTTCACTTGGCTATGGGGGAAAACCATGGAGGTAAACACAAACTAAATTTTGGGTTGGAAGCTAGCCCTTCCAATCCAAAGAGGTCTCTCTCTTTGTACTCAATCACTTAATGATTGGTTGTTTATGCTTAATGGCTAGATTTTTAATGAATGAAGGTTTTTTAGGTATGGTGGTAGAGATAGGACAAAGTTTCCATTGGGAATGGAGTCTGTATGATTCAAATAAATGATAAATATCAAGAAAACCAATAAGAAAATAGGGAAAAACTCAGAGGCAAGGTAGGCATGTTTTCCTTAAAGACTTAGATTATCATTGTAGCTGGGAAGTTGAATAAAATAAATACAATCCATCAAGGCAAAGCACCTAATAGAGGGTGAATTGTACTCTAACTTTGTAGGAACATGATGAAAATACTCGAATTCAATTAAATTAGAGCACCGGTGATGAATTTCAATTCATATACTTTCATTCATGTACTAAAGAATATACATATCAATGAAAGACTGAGAAGGGAAAAACATTAACAATGAAGAAACACATACTAAGCAACACATACCACATATATATCTGATATCACCACTGACATGTCCTTCTTGATAATTTCTTTAAGATCATAAAATATTGCATACACCAACGATGTATTTTTATTCACTTGAAACTCCCCCACCTTCTTTCATTACAAAACACAATTTAAATAACAAAAAAAATAATACCCAAACTATTTTCTATTTTTTCAAAAATATAATATATAGAAGTAAAATAAATTCAGGTTTCCATAAGCCTAGAACTATTGATTTGCTGGGAAACTTCCCTTCAAATATGGAATTAGGCTTTGTAAGATGATCTTCACGCTGGAAATATGCCACTCTTGGAAGTTGTTGATCTTCTGACTGCTGAAAAATTTGGTGTGATCTTCAATATACCCTTAAATATGGTATGCCCTGATGGTAAAAACTATTGAAAGGTTGGTGCAAAAGTTTTACTTAGATAGCAATCCTGCCATCAGAGATCAAAATGAACTTCAATAAAGGAATACTAATGTTAGAATATTACCAGTTACACAAATCAGACAAAGAGACCAAAGGAATCAAGGTGATCAACAAATTAAAACCCCCTTCCAAAATAACTATGTTGATGAAATTTTTGAAGAATATCTTGAAGACAACATACATTGTTGTGATGATGTTGAAACACAGGTATTACTAACTAAATAAGAGCATGATAAATTTATGGATGCAAATGATAAGTTTATGCAGGAAAATGATGATATGTTATCAATGGAAATAAAAGAGTATAATAAGGGGTATCAAAATTCCATCATGCAATTTCATAAGAAACATAATCTCATAAATAAAAAGGTTGTTGCAAACCCTCAAAAGGGGAATCCTACAGAGGATCATCAAGATAATTTACCCTCTTCAAGTCATCCTAAGAAATATAGTTCTGCAAAGGATGCACTAGATAAAGGAAAACAAAAAGAGGAGCCCCCAAAGAAGGTCCCGGAGAAAAAAAGGGATGCAGTCATCAAAGAGGTAGAGAAAACTCAATCTTATTTTAATTTTGAAAGTGAGATGGAAAAAAAAATATATTTGTGCGTTTCAATGAGTTAATAAGGAATGTTGAATATAGAAGCCAAATCATCAAAATGATGAAAATGGAAGAAGCATATGATACTCTATATGTGAAAGATGATCATCCTGCAATCTTATTTGGTCCTTGGGTGGAATAATGTGGTGATGATGGTGATGTGCCTCCATTTTATGTCCACCTTAAATTTCATGATATGAACTTACATAATGCAATGCTAGATTCAAGAGAATCTCATAATTTTATGCCAAAGGTAATCATGGATGAACTAGGTTTGGACATCACTAGACCTTACAAAGATTTGGTCTCTTTTGATTCAAGGAAGGTAAAGTGTTTAGGCTTGATCGAAGACATGGTTATTTCTCTATCTCAAATCCCATCAAATAATTTGGTCATGGATGTAGTAGTTTCTGACATCCCTCCAAATTTTGGCATGTTATTGTCAAGGTCATGGGCTACAAAATTGAAGGGTGCTCTACAGATGGATATTTCCTATGCAACTATACTAGTTTTTCGTCAAGAAATCAGAATATACAGAGAAGTATTGTTGAAGTACATGGTGAGTAGCAAGAGAAAAATGAATAATAATCCTATTTATTATATTGACACTAAGGTTGGTTCTTCAATTTTTTATAATGACATGTGCTTTGAATAAGAACATACAAAGACTCTTGAACTCCCTGTGAAAGATGAGGCAGATCATCAAGAAAGGAAAATTTAAGATCAACAAAATAATGAGGATGAAGAAATGTGAAATATGAATTTTGATGGAGCTACTAGTAAAAAGGGAGATGGATAAGGTGTGTGTATTATTCCTCCTAAATCAGGTTCAAATATTTTCTCTTACAAATTTTCTTTTGACTACACAAATAATATGGATGAGTATGAGGCATCGATTTTGGGTTTGAACACATTGAAATATTTGGGAGAAAAAAAAATAGTTGTACATAGATATTATGAGATTGTGATTAATTTGGTTAAGGGAATCTATCAATATAAAAATCCTAGGATGAGGGAATGCACAAATATAGTTCTTTATCTACTTGAAAGTTTCACAGAATATAACCTCACAGTGATTCCAAGAGGACACAATTTGATTGTTGATGCATTAGCCACTTCAACTTTTGTTTTCAATATTCCTATATCTCCTAACATAAAATATGATATTGAAGTCAAGCATAGACTATAAGTACCTAATATATTCAAGTATTGGAAGATTTTTGAGGATGACAAACAAGTGGCAAGATTTCTCCAAATGCTTGATGAGTTTGCCAAGACAAATATTGATGAGAAAAATTGTTGTGATCATGAAGAAGATGCATACACATTTTCAAATGAAGATAGTTTCCTAAATTGGATTGTTTGTAGAGACAGTGTTCATCTAAAAAATAATGGCATCCTTAAGGGGTTGGTTCCACTGGAAAATCTATTTGAAAATAATGATGTGGCAAGGAACACCAAACTCACTCCAAATGATGAAGAAATAGAGGATTGTAAAATTGGGACTCAGGAAAATCCTAAAATCATCAAAATGTCCAAGACACTCAACCCAGAAATCAAGGAGAGATATATCAACTTAATGAAGGATTTTCCAGATGTTTTTTTCTTGGATCTATGAGGATTTGAAGGTTTATGACACAAATATTATTCAAAATGTTATTCCAAAAAGAGATAATCAAAAACCATTTAAATATAAATTGAGATTGATTAATCCTTTAATGCTTCCATTAATTGGGAAAGAGGTAAGAAAATTGTTTGATGCTAAGATTATAGTATCTTTGAGATTTTCTAATTGTTGGCTGAATTAGTTCATGTCAGGAAGAAAAGTGGTGAAATAAGGTTGTGTGTGGATTTTAGAAATTTGAACAAGGTTTCCCTCAAAGATAACTATCCTCTTCCTAATATGGACTGTATTTTGCAGAAGGTGGTTGGGTCACAAAAACTTTCAATACTACATGGATTTTCTGGATACAACCAAATCATGGTGCATCTTGATGATCAAGAGAAGACAACCTTCACAACACCCTGGGGTACATTCATGTATGCCAAAATTCCTTTTAGGCTTATGAATGAAGGGGAAACATTCCAAATATCTATGGATATAGCTTTTGTTGATGAAAAAGATAAGTTCATTGTCATTTATTTATATGATATTACTGTTTTTTCAAATTCTGATGAAGAACATTGAAAACATTCGAAAAGGGTTTTTCAGAAGTGTAGGAGGTTTGGCATTTCATTAAATCCCAACAAATACAACTTTGTAATGAAATAGGGTAAACTAATTGGTCATATCATATAAAAATAAGGAATAAATATAGATCCCAGTAGGGTAGATGAAATTATGTATATTGATACTCCCAGGGAAAAAAAGGAGGTATAGTATTTCCTTGGAAGGGTAAATGTTCTGAGGAGGTTTATCCCCAATATGGAATAAATCATCAAATACATTACCAACATGTTGAATAAAGGAAGTGAGATAAAGAAGAGTCCAAAATTTAGGAAATCCTTTGAGGATATAAAGGTAGCATTGGCCAAAAAACCAATATTGGCTACTCCAGACTCAGACTATGCAAAGGATTTCATCTTATTCACTTTTGCATCAGGACACACTATTGTTGGGGTTTTGTTGCAGAAGAATGAAAAAAAAATTGAAAGGCCCATATCCTATTACAATAGAACTTTAAGAGATTCCCCTTTAAAGTATGACATCATGGAGAAGCAAGCGTATGCACTGGTAAAAGCCCTAAAAGAATTTAGAATTTACATTTTTCATTCTCATGTGCCTAGTAATGTTGTGAAATATATCTTGACCCAGTCTAATCCTGAAGGAAGAAGAGGAAAGTGTTGGAAGCCAATTCAAATTTTTCAATTGCCCTAAAAGCTGCCTACACCTATGTCTCTTGAACTTCAAATTTCCATCGCTTTTTGCAAATAGACGACATTTTCAGTTAATGCAACACTTGCAAATGGGTCTCAATCTAGTTTTTACGACTGAAAGCATGAAAACTCCTCCATCATTTTTGAGCTGTCATGATCTTCTTATTGATATTTTGAAAGTCACTTACCTTTGGTTTATTATCAAGTGGCTGGGATGATTTTTCGAACTATGACCATTTGCCTATTCTTGCTTTGATTACGCAACTTGACTTTTATTGATAAAGCATTGAGGGTTATACTTGATTATATAGGGGTCATGGTTGATTTTGGTTTTTGTATATAAGATCTTAGCTTATTGATTTTATCTCTTGTCACAATGTTTTATAAATTTTGATTACACATTATGCAAAAGCGCATGGGTAACATATGAGTTTGATTCCATATTGAATGGAAATAGTTTGAAGTTATACACATGGCACATTGGTGAAACATTTGGATTTTGATTTAACGTTGGTTTGAATTATTACAGGTGCATAATTAACTTTGGGTTTGATTTAACGTTGAACGCTCATGGTTTCAAACTATACATTGGCATATTGATATAACTATCCACCGTTTAATCCTTGGGTTGGCCGAATAGTTTGATTTTTGTTATGATTGATTAAACAGTGTTGTACTGTGCCATTACTATGTTGCATGGCGCTGGTAATCCCACCACCCTCGCACACACACATTAATTTGCTGCCCCTTTGAGCGCTCATAGCTGTTAACCCAAACGATTTTGCTCCTGCATTGTTGTGTTTAATCCAAACCCTACCATGAGCCCGCACCATGGCTCCAGTCGTAAGGGCTGAACCCAATGGTTGCCAAGCTTTGTTGATGTTCGACGGTGCTTACAGTGACCTTGAAGAATTTGGATGGCTCCCATTCATACGAAATTTTCATGGCTTTAACCCTGGTGTGGCTCGACATTTCGCGTTAACCTTTGATGGCTGCCGAGCCAAGGTTGGGGATGTGCAGTTGGAAATTGATGAGCAATTTCTCAGTTTAGCTACCGGTCTGCCTGCTACTGGACAGAAATGGTCAAAAAATTGCAAAGTGGAAGATGTCCCGTGGACATTGCTCTTCCAGTCACGAAGGGTGAGCTCCTGTGACAAAGGTTTGCCCATGAATATGCTGAAACAATGTTGGCATGACTTGCTGATGATAATCAAGCAGTTTATCACCTGCAAGGGCCGGTATGGTTTCGTTTTCTTGTACCACCTTCGGCTACTTATGGTTTTCATGGGCTATCAACTTAATATGCCTTATTACTTGCATAGGAGTCTGTTTAAAATGTCTAAAAGGTATAAATGGAACCAGGCCGATAACAGCCTTTTTCATTTTGGGTTAATTAAAATGCTTATGGTCTGTCATTTGGGGTTACACCGAGACTGTTGGAATGACTTTCTTTATCGCAATAAGTTTGAGGACTCAAGCCCACCACAGGTTGACAAACCTGTGGTGAGCGAGAGCAAGTTAGTACCCCCTGTGCCTTACAGTGCTTTGTTACCTAAGCCCCTACCCGACTCACCTATTGACCTACCCAATTCTGTCACCAAGGATGTGAAAACTGTTAAACCCGTGGCTAAAAATCCTAAAACCAAACCTGATGTGAATTCTAAAGGTAAGAAAAACGCCCGATTAATCTCTCGCATGGCAAGAAATAAACCGAGACACCATGTCAACCCTGACCCTATCATGGTGAGTGAAGACTCTGACTCGGAGATTGAACGTTACCTGGCAAGTGAGTATCCCTATTCTGAAGGTCTGTGTGACAAACCCTCATACGATTTTGTCAAAAACCTACCACCTTACTTGCAAAATGATCCTAATTATCCAGGCATCAAAATGCCTTGTGAAACCCCTGGTAACTCTTCAAAACCCCCTCCTGTTCTATCCGAACCAGCTGCTCCACCATGTGATCAGTGTGGCGCATGGTTAGAAAGGTATTACCTCGATGTGCCAATGCTGTAGTCCATAATTCATGCTCTGGAGGATCGAGTTGCAAGGCTCTCTAGTCAAAAGGATAAGATGTCATCCACTGATAAGAAACAACAAACAACAGGTTCTATTCTGTTTAAGAATGTGGAGTCTGCTACAGCGGTTGTTAATTCAAAGCTGGCGTAGCTCGATCAACCTCACTGGTATGATTATCACATGTTTATATGACAAACTCATAAACTCTGTTTACAGCGTGAATTTATTTTGACACATAAGCATGCGTTATTGTATATAATTTTGTTTTGATTAATCGAATTTAGTTTCCCGAATTAGTTTTGATTGGATTTAAGCTTTGATTCGATTGATCGTATTATGGATTTGATTGTTTTAATTTGGTTTCGATTGAATACTCTGTTGTTTATTGAAGTTGTTAATATCTTTACTAAATACAGGTCGTTTCTGGTATTTCAAACACAGTCAATATTTTCGATTCGAAATTGGTTATAATCTATACGATGTGGTTGGAAATAATGGTTGACTATTATATGTTCCATGACTAATTCGAATACCATTCTAACTAAATTGCGAATAGATATGAGTCATAACTGTTATACCCAACTGTTCGATTCGCATTGTTTGACCATGTTATCAGCTTGGTTCATATTGCAACAA
Source organism: Picea sitchensis (assembly GCA_010110895.2). Taxonomy (NCBI): domain Eukaryota; kingdom Viridiplantae; phylum Streptophyta; class Pinopsida; order Pinales; family Pinaceae; genus Picea; species Picea sitchensis. Next base: position 41,991 of record SNQJ01S0015871.1, on the reverse strand, counting down.
ATATATTGTTTAAATTTGATTTGGGAACGAAAATGATTATGCCCAGGATTACGATTTGTTTCTATATTTGATTGTTGCCCAGTTTATGGTTATCATTGTTGTTGATGGTTACGATCAATATGTGATCCTGTCTGTTGACTATGTAAACGCTCAACGATTGAAATATATGGTGAAGTTTGATGAATGTTTATTTGGCAATAATCGTAACAGTTTTTCCATATTGGTATTTGATAAGAAACAGCATGAATCTTTTGCACATTGTTACAGCCGTGACAAATCAATTTTCATGGTGTTCAATTATGATTGTGTTACATCGTATCTCATATGATAAGATTCACCATTGATTTCAGTTGATATTAAACAATCCTGTTATGATTTGACCCGATTTTATGGAAACTAAAAACAGAGCATTCTCACCCTGTTTCGATTGCAATCCTTTCCGATTTTGTTAAATTTGAATGATAAACTCATTGGAATTATAGTGATTCGTTTTGGATATTTATTAAAAGAAAATTAAATTGGATTTGACTCTTTTGAAAAGATTTAATTTGATTTCTATCTGATCATGTATGCTATTTTAGACTAGCTACAGAATCAGATGATTTTGTAGCTAAGTCTGTAGGATCAGATTTTTATTGTTTTATTGATGAAATGTATTTCTAATTGGTTATTTTTGGTCTATTGAAGATCAATTCGAAATAGTAGTGGCTTTGATGAGCAGTTGGGAGATATTTCAAAGATTTCACTTGCATTTTATTTTCCTAGTTTAGTCAATTTTGGGATTTTTCCCTGATTATGTAAAACTGTTTGATATTATCCACAAGGATGGTTTACCCTGTGGAGAGACTTATATATACCTATCATTTTGGTAATAAGATCATCCTCATTCATGGGAGAACAAGGATATGGATTTCTAATACAGACTGAAGCAGAATTTGATGTTTTGTCACAGCTTTAGCTTCTCATTATATCAACATTTTGTCTCATGTTGTGTATATCAATTTGTGTATGATTTATGACTACTTTAGCTATCTAGATCATGTGCAAATGATATAATTTTAATCATTGTAATTCATATCTGGTTTCTTCCAAATA
>SNQJ01S0015870.1:131435-161819 GCA_010110895.2 Picea sitchensis | reverse complement strand
GTGCATGGTAATCCATAAATTGTGCTATGCTTTCACACCTGAACAATCGCTGCAAACGTGGAATTATGGGAATATGACGAAGAACCTTTCGAGGCACCCTTTTTGTTACTTGATCGGTTCGATATCTATTGATAAGACATTGTGGACATTCGGTTTTTGAAGCATGTTGTCCATAATATATAATATGGTCATTAGGACATGCATCTATAGTTTTATAATCCATTCCAATGTCTTTCATAATGGCATGCAAACCTCGATACGTGCGAGGTAAAATATTTGACGATGGTAACAAACATTCACCTAACAATATACAACATAACAAACAACTAGTTAATGTAAGAATATTAATCGTAAAAAAATGCATTATTATTTCACACATTAATTAACACTAAAAACAAATATAAAAAAGTCAACATTTATGTACAATATGAGAAGAAACATATTACATACCTTAGTATCTGTTTCGTACAAGTGTTCGACAAATTATTCATAACCTTTAAGTTCACCAACAACAACGTAGCAAAGAGAAGATTTTCTCTTGATCCTTCATAAAGTCGTTTATTTGCCTTTTCTAATAGAGGTTCATCATAAATACCAGCATTTTCCCCATCCTCATCCGGCTGCGAAAACAAATCTTGGATCATTTGATTTGTCCCGTCATCTTCTTCCATGGGACCATTAACTTGATTTGTCCCATCATCTTCTTCCATGAGATCCTCATTTTCTTGGTCATGATGATGTTCCTAATCAGCTTGTACAATATCATTTCTACTAATACTTGGTGCAATATTCTGCAGAAAGTTAGAGGGCAACTCTAACTTTATAATTACAAACAATCATGCAAAATTAGTGTATACTATAATAAACATTCAAACAATATATATACATATATATAATTTTATATAAAATTGACAAAATACAAAAAGATAATGAATATATAGCTAATTACCATGGGACGATATTCATTCGATCCGCCATCAATGTGACCATATTTCCTACAATGTTTTGTAGTTGTTGCTATTAAAATTCTTACGGGACGTCTAAGGCAACATTTTTTACAAGGGCAATAACATCTGCCATCACCCTTTTCACCCACTTTACTTTTTTCCCCACCTCTAACAACATTCTGCGACATTTTTCCGCACAAAAATACCCTTTCAGAACTGTCGTTGTTATAGCAAGATTGTCGCAACATCTTTAAATTGTCAAATATTTATAGGCCAATTTTAGGTCACTATCATCATCGTTTCGACGATAGTGACCTAAATATATTTTTTTTCCACCTATTTATTTTAGGTCATTTTAAACGGTAAAGTTTGACTAAATTATTATGGTCAACATTCATTGCTTATGCGACGGACTATCTAAGGTCGTCGCTTATGCGATGAACATTGACCATTATAATTCAGTCAAACTGTAGGCATCGATATTGCAACGAACACGGGGTAGATTTAGAAAAAAAAAACTTTTCTCTTGCATGTTGCGACAAAAGAGTACTTTCGTCGCAAGTGGTCGTCGCTTAGTTTTCAATATGTAGTAGTGTATGATATCAACCTGCATAACAATATCATGATAGAAACTAAGTCATCTGGTCCATTCTTCCACTCACATCTGTAATATCTGCAAGATCATCTTCCCTCAGAAATTACAACATCAGCCATAGGCTATCTGGACTATTATTCCCAAGCATAGAATAATAACTCTTTCTGATTTCTGAGCCTGGACCATTCACCTAACTGGGCCATTCCTCCAACACTAATCATAGTGAAACCTGGAGAGAATGAGTTTTCCCTAGGGAATTCCTGCCCTTGATTGTTGAACCTAGACCATTCACCTAACTGGGTCATTCCTCTGGCACTAATCACAATGCAACCTAGAGAAAATGAGTATGCCCTAGGGAATGACTCTCTAGACCATTTCCTATGGAAATGACTGCCCTGCACCAACCTCCAAAATGGACCATTCTTCGAAACTGCTCACAAATGTGAACTTCGAAAGAATGACTTCCCGACGAGGTGGACCATTCTACTTGACCACTACTCAGACTGACAACCAAGAAGAATGACTTTCCTAGACCATTCCCCCACACTATCCATAAGGGGAATAAATGTCTATGGTACATCAACAATCTATCAGACCATTTTCATTACGAAAATGACTGTCCGATCTGGACCATTTTCTGAACTGGAAAATGAATATCTGTCATAAATCTTGGGCCACTTTCTAGAATGGAAGGTGACTACCCAACCTGAACAATTTTCCGAACTGGAAAATGATTGCCCATAAATCAATAACATATCACTTCCCCCTCCCAACCTGGGAGTAATATCTTCCTTTTCAATAAGGAATTTGTCTCCATAGCTCCAGCTTGTCCCTTAAGTGTGTAATATTTTCATCTTGGATAGAGACTTTACCAAAATATCTACTATCTGCTCATTTGTGGAGATATAATGGAGAACCACTTCTCCCCTTTGGACTTTATCATGGAGAATATAATGCTTGATCTCAATGTGCTTCAACCTGTCATGGAACACCAGGTTCTCTGAAAGCTTCACATAGCTTTAATCATCACAGTATATATCACGATCAAATTCAACACCTGATCAAAAAGTCCAGAAACCAACTTACGAAGCCACACTACTTATGTACAAGCATAAAAAACTGTAATATACTCTGCTTCTGTAGTGATGAGTGCAAAATACTTATGTTTCTTACTATCCCATAACATCGTGGCAAAGCTCAAACTAAAACATATCCAAGTAGCACTTATTTTTTCATCTGCACTCATTGCCCAATCTGAATCGATAAATCCATGCATATGTATATCATAACTCAAACGTCCCACAAGGAAAATATCCAGCTGAGTATTCTCCAAATACATTAACGAGCCAATCAATTGTCGATACAGAGATGGGTCTACTAGATCATAGTCTCTCAACTTATTCAGATATGTCATCATGGGAGTTTTCCATGGATTTTAAATCCATCATCCCAGACTTTTGAAGAACCATTTCAATATACTTCTTCTATCATATGAAGTTTTCACCACGCTTCTGATGTACATGGGAGGCTTTGCACAAAGTTTGCTTGAATCCATACAAGGTCTTCTTCCATATTTATACAAGGGTCTCTTTCTGGTATACCTCAAAACCTTGAGGTTTCTTTGCATACGCTTCTTCTTCAATTAATCTATTGAGAAGAACAATATTTACATTCATATGATGTAAACTCCAACCCATGGATACTGTAGGAGATATAATGGCTCATGTAGAGGTATATTTGGTTACTAGAACAATTTGTCATCATAGTCTTCTCCCTCCTATTGGGATACCCCTCTAGCCCAGAGTCTCTCCTTGTATCTATCAATGCTTAATTTCTCACACACATTGTTCTTTATAACAACTTCCTTCCATTCCTTTTTCTTGAATGCTTCTAGTGGGTTCAAACTAGTTCAATTGGTTGTTCTGGATTTTCTTTCTTTCTTGGAATATTCATGTTCTTCCTCATGTTTATCTTCAATGTTGGAGTCCATGGAATATTATACAGATTACACTCCCTTCCTTCTTGAAGGCTCCAACCTTCCGCCATAGGAACATAAATGTAGATGGACAACCAAGGATATTCATGGCTTCTTTTCAAAGAAGACTTCTTCTAGAGTCAAACTGAACACGTGTTGCTTATCAAGGCTGCTACTTCCAATGAAGAACATAGATGGATACTTCATAGTATTTACATATTCTTGTTCAATGGATCATATCGTTGGGGATTAGCTCCCTCCTAATCCCAGCTTCATTCCTGAATGAGCAATATGCATGCTCTTATTTTGGAATTTTGTGATCATCTCCTTCCATGTGAGAGAGTCCATGCTTTCGTCTGTTGCATCTCTCTTTGCTTTCTACAAAGTGTCACAATCTTGTTCTGATTTCCTTTTGATTTCTGACTTCCTTCAATTCTGACTCCTTTGAGTCTTTTTAAGTTTGTTTCTATCTGTTCTGATTGATGCCCATCCGGTAGTTGTGCCATCCTTATAAACTTCCTCTATGACAGCTTCCACAAGGATTGTTCATCAAACATGTTTCACAAGGGTACCTGCTCGGAAATACATATTCGTGATAGCCTTCATGAAATAACCTCCCTGAGACAACAAGAACAACAGTGTTTCCGATACAACATCTTTCATATGAAGTATAGTTTCTTAGTAGCATTAGTAAGATGATATAGTATGAGAATAAGAACAAGAAATATCTTCTAGAGTAGGTGTTAGTTCATATTTGCAAATAAGTACAATAAGCATATATATCAATAGTATTCATATGCATTCGAGTATTCATTGCACCTAGCAATAATAGAATCTTTCAAACACTGCTTTCACAATTGGTAATGTAGTAACTATCACCTATGATATACACAAATTTGAAGCTTAACAATTTAATCAAACCTGGAACTTGAAGCCTTGACTGTTATGGAGGGTGCACTTGTTCTTATAAATGCACTAAATCCAAGATTACAGCTTGGACGATATCCTTAGTACTTTCCCTACAAACACCCTCATGTTTTTCTAGATGATATAACTTAGATATCATATACAAGTGCATACCTTTGAAACCTTGTAGCATCATCCAGCTTGTCTTCTAATGTAAAACTAGATACCATCTTGACAAGAAGAGATTAGCAACTCAATCAGAATATTAAATGATTATAGCAAGCTAGAAACTTTAAAAATTCAACTTTGACCACAAAATCAATTTCAATAGAAGTCAACCTTTGACTTTGACCAGTCCAACTTTGAATTTGACTTTGACCAAAGATTCAAACCTGACATTTTTTCTGGCTGAGAGTACCAAGAGGTGCGTTAGGCTAGGGCACACTAGGATGTTAAGGAATTAGGTCAAATGCTTCACTAGAAGTGCTCGAACACAAGGGTTAGGGTTTGTTGTAGCTGCATAATCAGAAATCCTAGTCGTAGTTGTAACTGGTGCCATAAAGAGATTAACAAATAACTTCCCAATCCATATTCCAGTGGTTAGACTGTTTGAAGATAGTGTGGATCCATAACCTCTTAGGAATAAAGGGATGTGCTCATTTTTCCATAGACAACATAGCAATATTTTCACCCAACCATAGGCACAAAGGCCACCCTCAAGCACCTTAACCTTGAAAGACAAAATAAATCTGGTAGAAGACCAATAGACAACCAAGGGTAGCGCACCTTTCTCCAAGGGTAGCGCACGAAGCAAGAATAACCAAAAACCAAGCAGAAACTCCAAACATAACCAAGAGAAATTCCAAACCATAACCAAGAGAAAGTCCAACCAAAACCAAAATGCCAGTTGCAGCAGCTACAGTTGCACTCCCTCTCCAAACTTGCACACCACTAATCCTTATGCAGTTGTGAGAGTGACAGTGACAAATGAGCTCTAGCACCCTCTATTTATACTACTCCATCTCACTTGACTAGGTCGACTTCTCTTTCTAGAGGCTAATTACTCAATATTAAATAATCTCTTGAGCCGACTTGTCTCCTAGGGTTATTATCCAATGTTTTAGGATTTCTCTTGCTTCCCGGAATATTCTAGTCTTGTCAAAGGTTACACGTGGAGGTTAATGCCTCCCGCAACTACCATAATATCAACACCTCCATCTATCATCTTACTTCCAAACATGTAGCGCAGAACTACTTGGTTCCATTTTGGCATCTATCTCATTGGTTTTAACATATCTAGATTGTTTTATTCTTTGTAAAATCTAAAATGCAAAAAACATAAAAAAAAATATATATAAAATGGGGGAAAGATCAATTTAAAATAGTATTTCATTTCCAACTATTTTGCATCATCTATTTATTTTTATATGGTAGCGGTCCTTGTCTCCCTTAAGTGGAGCATCTTCATTGAGTCACCTATGCCATCGACTCTCATCAGTTGTCAACAGTAGTTTTCCTTTCACTCATTTCCAATTGATATCATCATTATGGTGTTTGAAATTGATCATGTCTCAGGGCCCCATGGTACTCAACAACCTCATCCCTAACTCCTACATCCACTATCACCATGACTACCTATTCTCCTAGTCTCTTGATTTCCCATGGTTGTGCATTTCTATAGTTTCTTGGTTAATAGATCTAGTTTACTAATAGAACTTGGATTTGAGATTGTCACAAATGTTAGAAAATTTTATAAATATTGTATGTTTACACTTTCAAAGAATCTTGCCTAAACAATATTTGGATTTCTCAAAATTAATCGAGTCATTCATAAGAAAACAAATTGATAGAAAATTAGCTAGAAATAATTTTTCTTCTATTCAAACTTTTCATCGCATAAAATCTTCGCTTTCACATTATACACACTTTGCTCCACCTATTTTTTCATATAGCATTGTAAGCAATTCAATGTAGCAATATAATACACCCTTGAAATTTAAACAATCCCTTTTATAGTTAGTACCTAGAACCTCAATATTTGAAGTTTCAACTTCTCCTTCTTCTTGCTCATTGAGTGTTTGCAAATGAATTCATTGGATATTTAACTTTCAAAACAGTAATTTTTTTTAAATGATAATATGTGCACGCATGTTTGTGTGTGTAAAAGAGTTGGACTTATGAGGACAAAGACATAAACAAGGAAAAAAGGTTATATATATATAATGAGATTGAGTTTATAGGGGTACCTCCATAAGGAGAAATAAGGAGAGAGCTAATTTTGTAGCAAGCATACCATCTTTTTTACCATAAATCTAATAGGAATTCAGTAGAAATTTTAGGAATGTGCAGAGTTTTACCATGGTCTAAGATTCATGCACGAGGAACAATGTCCTTATGGGTATTTCCAATTATGAATCAACCCAAATCAACAAAAAATTCTATCAAAGCTCTAGATTGAATGAACTTTGATGTTCTATACCATCGGATTTTGACAACTAGGAAGAAATTTGTTACAAAATTAAGTGGTTCCAAAAATGATGGATAGATAGTTGTCTAAACTGAAAATTTTACTCCAAATCAATGTTAATTGTTTCATCTTTGAAACCACATATGAAAAAAGTTATAAAAATAAAACAAAATTTCATCTAACTAAAACATTTACCCACCATTATAAAATAAAGCAAAGAATTTGAGAGTTTAAGCTTTCACATTTAGACATAATGTTCAGAATATTTATAAATACATTATATAAATGGTTTTGAAACATCAAACATTTTGAGTAAGATCAACAAAAAAAATTGCAAATTTTAATAAAAAAATGATATCAAAAATGATTTATCTAGTTAAGTTATGAGAAGACTATTAACAAAGAGGGACCTACCTCACTCCAAAAACCATTGTTTTTTTCATCATAGAACCACGAGCTCATGCTCAAGTATAATCTATCCGAAACCATGCCATGATTTATGCAAAGCTTATCTTCGAAATTCTTAGCAAGTTACACGTTTGTTATAAAAATAAAACTATATTAATGTTTAATATAAGAATGTGAGTTTTACACGTGTTAACTTCCAAAATGGTTAGAGGTATGGTGCATAATAAGGTAACCATGATTGCAATTGAAAATAATATGCTATTAATGCATTAGTGTAAAGGATTATTTTAATTTTAAAAATTAAATATTTTTAAGAATTTTAATTTATTTAAAAAAAATCCATATTATAATAATTTCAAAAAATCAAGATAAAGATATCCATTAGTGAATAAAAATATCATAAACATGTATTCTAAAATTTATTCAATAAATTTAATATGTGGGGAAATATTCTAAACATGTATTCTAAAATCTAAGAAGATTCAACAAATTTAATATGGGGAGAGTTGACGCTTTACACGTAAACTCAATGCAAGATATCCATTGTTAAAGTGTTTTTTATTTGTAATTATACTCAATGCTTACATAATAATAATAATTCATTTTTAAGGTCATGGTCAAGCCAGACACCTAATTGGTGTATGAGACCCCCTTGTTTATGGGATAAGGGACCTCCTCCGTCCAACGATTTGATTGGTAAAGTCTACGAAGGTATACATACCCTACCCCTCTCTGGATTTGAACTTGTGACCTCTTAAAAAGAAACACATGTTCTTAACTATTAGGCTCATTGAAACTGTATCATCATAGAACTAACCTATCATATAGAAAAACTACATAACAAAACAAAAGTAATATTTAAATCTTTATTATAACTCACCATTGAACTTAAATGCCTACCAATTATCTAACTACACAATAGAACTAATCATCTAGAAGAACTACATGACAAAACTAAAGTATTTAAATCTTTATTATAAATAGAACTAACGTATCATATAACAAAACTACATGAAAAAACTAAAGTATTTAAATCTTTATTATAATTATTATAAATAGAACTAACGTATCATATAACAAAACTACATGAAAAAACTAAAGTACTATTTAAAATAGAACTAACCTATCATATAGCAGAACTACATGACAAAACTAAAGTACTATTAAAATCTTTATTATAATTAACTTGTACATTCAACTACAACTTGTTAAAGTCTTATTCAAGGTCAAAGTGAGCTTCAACCTCTAATTAACTTGTACATTCAAGTACAACTTGTTAAAGGCTTATTCAAGATGAAAGTGAGCTTCAACCTCCCTCCCCCTGGTTATAAGTCATTTGCTTAAGCAATCTAAATCTAATGTTTGGTAGGAAAAAATTGAATTTATAATTATATAGGTAATGATACATATTGAAGGCTGGGGTGGGGTGGGGTGGGGTGGGGGTGCAACATGCTCATTCATAAATAAGTTATGTGAAAACAATAATACTAATTCATAGTTTTTTTTTTTTTTTTCTTTATATATATACATCAATATATATCCATTTTAATTCTTGATTTATTAAGTATAAAGAGGGATTAACAAGAAATTGAGAGACAAAATTCTTAATGTTTAAAAGATTCCAAGTTAAGATGGATTTACACTAGTGTATTTGTGTGTATGTCTATATTCATAGGTTTTAGTCCTATGGGTTAATAACTCAATTAGTTTGTGCCAATGTTGTTGCACATTTTGCTAGTTCCATGTGGGCAGGTGCTTAGTTCAAATTCCCCTTGAGTGAGGCACACTAGTCTATGTTGACATGTTTACTAGGGATGCCATATTTTAACTAGGGAAGCATCCCTTAGGTTTCTCCATGAGGTTTTCCTTGGATATATATATATATAATTTAACTTTTTAATAACTCCTTAGGAAACTCCTAAGCACTTCCCCCTATTCCGAAGATGGTACCTAGTGTAAAGTAAGCGACATAGAATTAGTCCACCTGACCTCATGGAAAATGTATCGGGGACCTACACAATATTCTAGATTATTGGAAGCATCTTGGAAACAACGGCACTGATTGTTTGAGTTAACCCTTGAGGCTATATATATGTATGTATGTATGTATGCACACATGCATAGAGCCTAACCCTAAGGGAATCAAGAGAGTCAAAACCTATGACCTCCCAAACTTTAGGGAGAGATATCACATCTGGCTCATGATAACTTGACCTAACCCTCACAAATCACTCACACACAAAGACACACACATATATAGATATATGTATATGGACATATATAAATACATATATGTATCTATGTGTGTATGACACACACACATTCCAAGAAAAACCTCCTGGATCCCCCCTATTCCCAGGAATATCGAGATCCAACCACAATAGTGGTTGGTAACCAAGACTTGGTGGGAATAGAAATAGAAATGTCATGATGATCTTCACTTTCAAACACTTTGTTCATCCCAATTGAGCTAATCCATCATACTTACTTACACTTGTGTTTGTGTGTATTAATTATTATTGGATATTCTTTTCTTAAATTTGCGCAAATGTTGCACATCTCATCCATACTAGGATGTTAGTTTTAATATTTATTTGTTTTTTAAATTTATATTGGATTGATTTATACCATGTATTACATCAGTGTTAGGCATGGACATGCCTTCCACATACAAGGTTGTATAATGCGACATGCCTTCCACATACAAGGTTGTATAATGCACCCTCTCTCTCTCTCTCTCTCTCTCTCTCTCTCTCTACACACACACACACACACCCAAGGGTTAACTCAAGTGGATTGACTTGACATTCCAAAGCCATAATGGTTAAGGAGGTCACAAGATCTAATCCACCTAGGTTCCTTAGGGTTAGGCATACATGTTGTTTGTCAACAACATTTACCCTAGGAAATTCATTGACTATGAGGAAAAGCATGGAGGATTTGCCCAATCAATTTTTCCATGGAAATATATGTGTGTGTGTGTGTGTGTGTGTGTGTGTGTGTGTGTGTGTGTGTATTCTTTCCAGGTTATAAATCACGGTGAAAACCCTCGAATGCTTCCCCTCATTTCGAGGATGGTGTGCATGCTAAACCCTAGAATATTCAAGGCACAACACTGGTCAATAACAGTGCTTGAAGCCATTACAATAATATACTCATCAAGAGCTCAATATGCCACTTGCAAGAATTGATCCTCGGTGGGGAGGATAACAAACATTCCTCCCAACCACCTTAGCTAAAACTAATTGACATGTATGTATGTATGTATTTTAAATCTTTTACTTAGGTTTGACATTCTAATATATATATTTTTAGATGGAATTCACATCCCAAGGAAACCCTCCATGCACTTCTCCTCATTCTGAGGATGGTACCAGGGTAAACCTGTCATTTGTAGTTTTGGAAACCTAACCCAACGGGGACATTGAGTGAGGCCCAATAATATCCAAAAAGGTATCCAGCTAGAGTAGTTGACCCTGTGACCTCATGTATGTAATTCACAAAATTCAACCACTCGAGATAACCCATTGGGATTTGACGTTTTAATATTTATTTATTATTATTATTTTAGATGCCCCACATCATATCAATGTTGAGAATATACATTACATAGCTCCCTCACATTGGATTGTACAATGCATCTCTCGGCGCAATAATTGCACACACATGCACATCCTCATCTCCCAGGAAGGTTCTTGCACACCCTCACCCCCATGGGGGAAAGGGTAAGGGTATGCATGTGTTGAAAGTACACACATGCACAACCTCACCTCGAGAAGATGAGTGGAGAGGGGTGAAGTGTGTGTGCATAACATATGTTTTATCAATATTAACAAATTTTCAAAAATATGATTATCAATATTTATCTTTTTTCCCCAATGAAAAAATTCTAGTCATTTTATTTATAAAAGGAGTTCTTATGTGCAATGACTGACCTTAAGCATGATATGAGTCAAAACATATTCTTCCAAAGAATACCTCCTAGTAGTAACATATTAGAAAGTATATAAGATGTCCATACAAAATTAGTGAGGAAAATTATTCATAGAGAAATTATACACCTCACTTGAGGATCAATAGAAAATTGTCTATAGTTTGTTCATAAAAGCACAAAAAATTTACTACATTGTGAGGACTATTTATCAGAAATAGTTACATATCACTAACCATGTGTTTACAAAATAGGTCTAGAATGGATTGGTGACACCCCTCTACAATATACTTAAATAATAAGACTCCCAGATCCATATGTGTTGCATCCTTAGCAATTTGGCCTACTTTTGTGTTCAACCCTGTGAAGATATGAGTGATTAAGACTTTGTGAAACATGCAGTCTTGTCCTTTGTTGCTCTCAATCTCGCTTGACACAATATTCTTGTTGATTTTATGAATCAATTTATCCAGCCTAAGATAATCTTGGAGTCATAATGCATATCTATTTCTCTCATTACAATTTGCCAAGCCAATTTAAGTAGAGCATTGATCGCTAGCAATTTTGTTCTATAATTTGTGATCCATTTGAGTTCCAATCTAGAAGTAATTTTGTCCCTGTTATGAAGGAGGATCCATTTCCTTGTATCATTGATACTTGGGTCATAGTTCATGTGCAAGAGGATTCTTAGAGGATTTTTTCTTAGAGGATTTTGTGGTTTGGGAGTTGAGGGTTTCTACTTACTTGATTTTAGCTTGTAGAATATTATGTAGGCACTTGCAATAATGTTCTAGAATATTCATTCATTTTGAGCCAACTGAATTAACCACACTACCTCCATTTCCAATCTTGTTTTTTCTCAGATGAGTTAATAATCCATTGGTGGAGCATCGAGTTGATATTTTCCCATGCCCATGGTTGAGGTTGTAGATTAAGCCTAGAAGAGAAAACCCATACTTCTTTAGAGAAATGATGCAGTAAAATATGAGAGATTGTTTCTTCATGTTCTTCACATAGTGGAAATTTGTTGGGGTATTGTCAACCTTTCCTTTTCAATGTGTCCCAAGTGAAGATTTATCTTTTAATTGAAATCCATTCAAACATAGATAGGTTTAGGAGGGGTTGTGACTTTTGATAGTTTCGTTCACAACCATTGGCATGCTGGAATATTCACCAATACTAAGAGGGGGGGTGAATCAATATTGAGCAATTTTTACCACTTTTAATCATAATGTGCAAGCATTTAAGATATAAAAAATTTATCACTTGTGATTGCATTCAAGATACCATAAACATATAACCATAAATACACAGTACAAAATAATTTTACATGGAAACCCAAATGGGAGAAAACCACATAATGCTTTCTTATATATATTTGAATATTACATTCATAGGAAGCACCAACTTCTAAAATTCTCCAGCACCAACTGGAAGGAGGCACCAACCCTATGATTTACAGGCTCCATCCTAAAGGAAGCTACAACTCCCTAGATTTTCCATCTCCAACTGGAAATAGGATCCAACCCCCTGATTTACAAGATCCAACATGAAGGAATCTACAACTCCCTATATTCTCTAGCTCCAACTGGAAGGCGGCTCCAACCCCATTTCCTTACCCTTCCTTCCTCCCTGAAATATAAATGGAAACTCAACCCGTCACCGTTACTTTCATTGATATTAATACATCATCATCATCAAAACCTATCATTGTTACTGTCACTAATATTGATACATCATCATCAAAACATGTCACCGTTACTGTCACTGATATTGATACATCATCATCAAAACTGATACATCATCATCATCAAAACTAGATCCAGCACAACATCAAAATCATCAACCTGGGTCCAATTAGAAATTGTGTCCACATAAATAATCTAGGTCCACATGGGTTCACATATAAACCCCAACATCACTTCTTAAATTTATCTTGAACACCTGTTTGGGACTAGTTTTTGGATTAGTCACAAACCCTACCTTCCAACAAGTATAAATCCATACATGTACTGAATCAAGGTATGAAAAATTGTAGCTAATATTCTTTGATATCTTCTTTGAAATTCCTCAAAGTTTGTCTCTTTGATACATCATTGAAAAAGAGATTTAGCGAAAATGGAAGACCTTCGTAAATTCTTGCCTATTCTGGAGAGCACACTTGTACAACATGCCACGTGCTCAATATTTTATATCCGATTCTAAAACTCACAGAAAAATACTAAAATATGTATTGTTTCTAATGCAATTGGTCTCACAGAATTTGGATCCTCTATGAAGAAGTGATGAGTGTTTTACCCACAACACCTATTTTATTCTAGTTACAGGACTAGTCAAAAACTCTATCTTCCAAAGAGTGTATATACAAACGTAAAACGAACTAGAAGCTAAAATTTGTACCACGTGTACCTTGATATGTCTTCTCAATAGCCTCCAAGTTTCACTATCTAAATAATTCTAGAAAACAAGTTAAACAAGTTATAGCAGCAATGGTAAGATGACCTTTAAAGAACATACCTTAGAACACATCATCACAAGACTTCATCTTCCCTTGGAATTTTTCCCTTCTTCACTTCATCTTCCCTCTGAAATCCACTGCCAAGATTGTGCTAAGAAATCAAAATATTGAATAATAAAAATGAGAGGTTCTTAATGTGTATTTATACCCTTCCAAGCACCTTCTTTACTTGACCTTGAACTGACTTGTAACTTCTTGTTTGTAACGACTTTTTCTCCTTTACTTGACTTTCGGGCCAACTTATAACTTATTGACCTTAGATCTGGGGCTTCTTAACAAAACTTTAGGGATTCATATTTAAGAGGGCACAACTCCTCAACCATGAGGAACCACGTAGCGTGCCACCTAACATTGGAGACGATTTGATGAGGACTATCTATTAATGTATGTTTTGCATGCATTTGCAATGTCCTGCATACTATTTTTCTTCAGTCATCTTCGGGCTTCATGACCACACCTATGGGGATTCTTAACCACTTAACCATATTTCCACAACTTCTTGTAGACTTATTCAAAGCCTCTTCCTGTGAGGGCCATGCTTAAAGATACACCATAAGGGGATCACTTTGGAGACTTCTTCAAATACACCCATCACTTCTAGAGGATTATAGACTTCTTGTACGGTTGAAATCAATGAAAACCAATTTTCCAATAATATCCCCCTTCGGAATTGATGGAAACACTCATACTCTCCCTGTGACCATTTCTCCCCTTGTCTTCATGCTTATGATATTTCTTTCCTCCTTTGACATCAATGGAAAAGGGTAACTCCCCCTGATGATTTCTCCCTGCCTCTCTTCTTTGGAAAATGTCATTTAAATCAATGTGGGGTAGAAACTACTCCTAGTTTTCATCGAATATAATCAAAATTCTGTCTTGGAAGAGGTTTGGTGAATATATCTACAATATGTTCATCCATCCCAATGTACTCCAACTTTATATTATTTTCTATGACTTGTTCCCGTAGAAAGTGGAACTTGATAGGAATATGCTTGGTCTTGGAATGCATCATTGGATTTTTGGAGATACTTATAGCACTGATATTGTCACAGAATATTGAAATAGACTCATCACAAGTTACTTGTATGTCTTGCATGGTTTGCTTCATCCATCGGACCTGAGTACAACATGTTGTTGCTACAATATATTCTAATTTTGTCATAGAAAATGATACTGAGGACTACTTCTTACTTAACCAAGACACCAGAAAATTACCCAATTTGAAGGCTCCTCCACTAGTACTTCTTCTATCATCAATGCTTCCTGCCCAATATGCATCTGTGTAAGTGACAATGGTAATCTCATTCCCTTTCGGAAACCATAATCCAAACTTTGTTGTTCCTTTGAGATATATGAAGATCCTCTTTACTTCCATAACATGAGTTTCCTTTGATGTTGCTTGAAATATTGAAACTTGTCCAACTTCTTGCATCACATTTGGTCTTGACTCGGTCATATATAGTAGGTTGCCAATCATCGATCTATAGAGTCCCATATGTGCTTCCTTATATTTATCATCTTTTCTCAACTTGCAACCAATCACCATATGAGTACTTACGGGTTTGCAATCTTCCATTATGAACTTCTTCAACATTTCTTTGATGTACTTGGATTGGGAAATGAAAATACCTTCATCCAATAGAGATATCTAGAGTCCCAGAAAGAAATTCAACTCACCAATTAAAAACATTTCAAACTCACTCTACATATCTTTAACAAACTTGTTACTCAACCTTTCATCATCACTTCTAAAGATGATTTCATCCACATATACTTCAATGATAAGTATGTTGTCTCAATCCACTTTTATGTAGATATTGTTGTATGCATTTCCCTTTGTGAATCTTTATTGCTATAAGTACTTGTCCAGTCTTGAATACCATGCTCTAGGAGCTTGCTTGAGTCCATACAAATATTTCCTTAATCTACAAACATAATTATCCCTTTTTGACAATAGGAACCCTTATGGTTGTTCTATGTATACCTTTTCTTCTAACTATCCATTTATAAATGTTGATTTTACATCCACTTGATATACTCTGATCCTTTTGGAACATGCATAGGCTAGGATCATTTTGATTGCTTCCATTCTGGAAACAGGAGAAAATGTTTCCTCAAAAAGTATTTCTTCAACTTGAGCATATCCTTCGCATACTAGCCTTGCCTTGTTTCTGGTTACCTGCCCATCTTCATTTAGTTTATTTATGAACACCCATTTTGTACCAATCACATTTTTGTCCTTAGTTCTTGGAACCAGTTCCCATGTCTCATTCTTCTCTATTTGATTCATTTCTTATTCCATGGCCTTGATCCAATGTTCATCATTGTTGACTTCCTCAAAGTTGTTTGGTTCAATTATGGACAACAATGATAGATGTCTTCGTTCTAGTGTACATACCCACTTGCTTCCTCTGGTTTCTATTCATGGATTTTTATCTCCAATAATTTGTTTTGGTGGATGATTCTTTTGTACCCGACGATTAGGTTTCCTGGAATGTAATTGAAGATATTACTACTCGTTTTCTTCTTGTTCTTGTTCTTCTTCTACTTCTTCTTCTTTTAGTTCTTCTTTTGCTTCCCGCTCTTTTGGATTTCTGCTTTCTTCTCTGCTCTTCAAAAAAATTGTTTCATCAATCTTTACATTGATACTTTCCACTATTTTGTTGAGTTTTAGGTTGTATCATTTGTATGCCTTTATTTTACTTGAGTATCCAACCAGTAAGCCTTTATCAACTCAAGAGTCAAATTTTCCAATCTTGTTATCTTCTCTTTTTATCTAACATTTGCTTCCAAACACTCTAAAGTGCTTGATGTACCTCGATCTTCCCTTCCATAGTTCATATGGAGTCTTTTCATTATTACTTCTAAGCATTCCTTTGTTCAAGATATGAACAATTGTATGTATTACTTGTACCCAAAATACACCACCCATCTTAGAATCTTTCAACATGTTTCTGTCCATTTCTTGTACAGTTTTTTTCTTCCTTTCAACAACTCTATTTTTCTGAGGTGTCCTAGCTGCTGAGAATTTCCTTTTTATTACATGTTCTTCACAAAAATCCATGAATTATTTTGATGTGAACTCACCTCCATTCTCTGATCTCAAACACTTGATTTTCAAATCGTTCTCGTTTTCAACCATATCTTTGAATATCCTAAAACATTTGAATGCCTCTGACTTTTTCTTGAGAAAGCAGACTGTGTTCATTCTTGTATAATCATCAATAAGTAGCATGAAGTATTGTTCTCCATTCAACCATTTTGTTCTCATTGGTCTGTATAGATCAGTGTGTACAATTTCCAATTTATTTTTTGTAGAGTATTCCTTTGTCCTGAACTCATCTCTTGTTTGTTTTCCATGTAGATAGTGCTTGCACATAGTATTGGTTGGCTTTGAAATTTTAGGCATTTCTCTTACCGCTTCCTTTCTGCTGATTTTAACAAGATTTTCAAAGTTCATATGACCCATTCTTCTGTGCCAAAGCCAATTTTCATTTTCCTTTCCCAAGCAATATATTTCCTTTATGTTCTCATTTAATATGTATATGTTGTTTGGAGTCCTAATTGTTGTCACCACCAACTTTCCTAATCCTTATTTCCTTATCTCACATTTCTTTGAGTCGAGTATAAGTGTGTGTCCCTTGTCGCACATTTGACTCACACTTAGCAGATTATGCTTCCTATTTTTGACAAGTAGGACATTTTCTTCCGTGGCATCTTTGCTTCCAAACTTGACTGTGCATTTTCCTATAATTTTGGCTGACTTATCATTGCCAAACGAAAATGATCCATCTCTTTCTTTCTTTAGAGTTACAAACTTGTCCTTGTCACCTATCATGTGTTTTGAACAACCATTGTCAACGTACAAATCATTTTTTTTGCTTTGGGCTTGTAGAGAAATCAAACATTCTTCAATGTTCGGTTTATCCTGCTTCCTTTTCCATATCCTTGATGGTTCTTTTACATGATTGTTAAAATCCTTCTTTGGTTCATATGGAGGAACATTCAATCTGCAATGTTTGGCCATGTGTCCAAAATTGTTGCATTTGTAGCATTCTACTTCATTATTTAATGAACCAAAAGCGTTATAGTTTTTGTTATATGCTTCATGATCAGGATTTCTAAGATAATTAATTCTAAAGTAGCCTTCATAGCTGCTTTTGTTCTTAGCATAGGATTTATAGTTTATAGCCTTGTGCCAA
Source organism: Picea sitchensis (assembly GCA_010110895.2). Classification (NCBI taxonomy): domain Eukaryota; kingdom Viridiplantae; phylum Streptophyta; class Pinopsida; order Pinales; family Pinaceae; genus Picea; species Picea sitchensis. Next base: position 143,870 of record SNQJ01S0015870.1, on the reverse strand, counting down.
ATATTGTTACAAGAATAACATAAACCAAGAAAACTAGTTTGGTACCTGAGTGTGGGGGATATTCTAAATGGTGTAGCTCTTATAGAATCTTCTTCTTGAGTTCTCTCCATTGTTGGTTGTTGATTCTGAGTTTTGGATATTTTAGGTGGTGCATTTATTTTGTAATCTTCTTATTGAGTTCTCTCCATTTCCTAAATGTTATCCTTTGAAGGCTTGCATTCTTCCTTCTTGATGGGACCTCTGATGACTTTTGCATAACCCTTTTGTTCTACTTCATTTTCTGTCGTCATGGAGTTCGAACCCTTCTCAATATGCATTTGTTTCTATCCTAGTCCAGACTTGTCATAGTATAGCCTTTGACTATTGATGATTTCATCTGATATTTTGGTGATGTTTTGTTGCATGTCTTTCTTATGAAGTTCCTTCCTTAGTGAGACTATTTATGCTTCCAAGATCTCCTTCATTTTCTCCTTTTCTTCCAAATGGTTTTTTATTTTTTCTTCAATCCTTCTGGATTCTTCTACTTGGACCTTTAGCTTCATAATCATATGTTGGAATTTTTCAGAGTTGGGATTTTGAGAACCATCCTTTAGCTTGATCAATTCTTCCTTGAGTGACTTGTTTTTCTTCCTTTCTCATTTTAAATCACTTAAGGCGTTGATTAGTTCTACTTCAAGATCTAATTCACCTTCTTCTTCATAATCTTCTTTATCATTTTAAAATGTCATAAAGAGTACTCTTTCTTACTCAGATTCACTATCATCATCCTCATCAGATGAGGAACTATTTTCTCTTGAGTAGAGACTTTTCTTGAAGAATATCTTTTTGTTTCTTTTCTTGTCTCCTTTATGATATTTCTTTTCTTTCTTGGGAGCTTCTTCTTCATCACTATCTAGATTCTTAGCATAAGGACATTTAGTATAAAAATGACCAATTTTACCACAATTAGAACATTTTAAAGGAAGCTTACCTTTGTACTTGTCAGTTCCTCTATTCAACTTCCTTACTAAGTTGGATATTTCTTCATCTTCATCTAAATCATCATTGCAGCTGTAGTTTGAATTTGACTTTGTCTTATTCTTGTTTTTCTTCTTGGATACTTTGAAAGTTGCTTCCTTCCTAGATGGATTATCCTAATCCATTCTCATTTCATAAGCTATAAGGATTCCATGTAACTCTTCCATGCTCAGTGTAGCAAGATCTTCTCTTTCTTCTAGGGTTGAAATATTAGGATCAAATCTCATTGGAAGAGATCTTAGTACCTCTTGAACAATCATTGGTTCTTTGATTTCTTCTCCTAAGCCTTTAATAATGTTCATTATTTCATCAAGCCGTAGAAAATAAGCTACAATATTTTCATCTTCCATCATTTTTAGTTGTTCAAATTGACCTCTATAAGTTTGAAGATTGGGCCCTTTGACTTTGACATCTCCTTCGTAAACATTTTGATGTTTGTCCCAAATATCCTTTGAAGAGTCACAATGCATAACCTTGGAATATACCGAACTACCCATGCCACTCAGAATAACATTCGTAGCCTTTGAATTGTTCTTAGAAATTTTATTTCCGTCTTTATTTCTTGGAGGAGTGGCATGTGCCTTGTATTCATCTACTATTGCTTTCCAAACATCAAATCCATGTGCCTGCAGAAACATTTTCATCCTTCTACTCTAGAAGACATAGTTATAACCATCAAACACGGGTGTTTCATTCTTAATGCACCCATGATCTACCTTCCAGTGGTTAGAATGTTTCTAAACGACCAACTTTGATACCAATTGTTGGAATATTCACCAATATTGAGAGGGGGAGGGGGGTGAATCAGTATTGAGCACTTTTTACCAATTTTAATCACAATGTGCAAGCATTTAAGACATAAACAATTTATCACTTATGATTTCATTCAAGATACCATAAACATATAACCATAAATACACAATACAAAATAATTTTACGTGGAAACAGAAATGGGAGAAAACCACATATTGTTTTCTTATATATATTTGAAGATCACATTAATAGGAAGCACCAACTTCCTTTCTCTCTAGCTCCAACTGGAAGGATGATCCAACAGGATCCATCCTAAAGGAAGCTACAACTCCCTAGATTTTCCAGTTCCAACTGGAAGGAGGATCCAACCCCCTGATTTACAGGCTCCAACCTAAAGGAAGCTACAACTCCATGCATTCTCCAACTCCAACTGGAAGGAGGATACAACCCATGTTCCTTACCCATTCCTTCCTCCTTGAAATATAAATGGAGACTCAACATGTCATTGTTATTTTCACTCATATTGATACATCCTAATCATCAAAAGCTATCATTGTTACTGTCACTAATACTGATACATCATCATCAAAACCTGTCATTATTACTCTCATTGATACAGATACATCATCAACACTAATACATCATCATCAAAACTAGATCCACCACAACAACAACATCATCAAACTAGGCCCACTTAGAAACTGGGTCCACATAAATATTCTAGGTCCACATGGGTCCACATTAAACCCCAACATCACTTCTTAAATTCATCCCGAACACATGTTTTTCACTATTTTTTGGATTAGTCGCAAACCCTACCTTCCAACAATTATAAATCCATACCTATAATGAATCAAGGTCTGAAAAATGTACCTAATATTCTTTGATATCTTCTCTAAATTTCCTCCAAGTTTCTCTCCTTGATACATCACTGAAAAGGAGATATAGCAAAAATGGCAGACCTTCCTAAATCTTGGCCTATTATGGAGAGCGCACTTACACAACATGCCATGTGATCAATATTTGATATCTGATTCTAAAACTCGCAGAAAAAAAATACTACAAGATGTATTGTTTCCAATGCAATTGGTCTCATAGAATGTCGATCCTCTATGAAGAAGTTATGATTGTTTTACCTGGAAGACCTATGTTAGACTAGTTACAGGACTAGTCAAAAACTCTATCTTCCACAGAGTGTATCTTCAAAGTAAAATGAACCAGAATTGGAAATGTGCACCACAGATACCTTGATATGTCTTTTCAACAACCTCCAAGTTTCAATATCTGAATCATTCTAGAAACAAATTTATAGCGACAATGGAAAGATGACCTTTAAAAAACATACCTTAGAAAACATCATCACAAGACTTCATCTTTCCTTGGAATTTCACCCTTCTTCACTTCATCTTCCCTCTGAAATTCACTGCCAAGATTGTGCTAAGAGATCACAATATTTAATGATAAAAATGAGGGGTTCTTAATGTGTATTTCTATGCTTCCAAGCACCTTCTTTACTTGACCTTGAGCCAAATTGTAACTTCTTGTTTGCAACTACTTTTTCTCCTTTACTTGACTTTAGGGCCAAATTATAACTTCTTGACCTTAGATCCATGGCTTCTTGACCAAACTTCAGGTCTTCATCTTTAAGAGGGCATAACTTTTCAACCGTGAGGAACCACGTTGCGTGCCACCTACCATTGGAGACGGCTTGACAAGGACTGTCAATCAATGGATGTTCTGCATGCTTTTGCAATGTCTTGCATACTCCTTTTCTTCAATTGTCTTTGGGCTTTATGACCACACCTCTAGGGATTCTTAACCATATTTCCACGACTTCTTGTAGACTTCTTCAAAGCCTCTTCCCGTGAGGGCCATGCTTAAAGCTACGCCATAAGGGGGGCACTTTGGAGAATTATTTAAATACACCCATCACTTCTAGAGGATTATAGACTTCTTTTGATTGCTTCCATTCTAGTAACAAGAGAAAAAGTTTCCTCAAAATCTGTTCCTTCAACTTGAGCATATCATTTGCATACTATCCTTGCCTTGTTTCTAGTTGTCTGTCCATCTTAATCTAGTTTATTTCTTAACCCCCATTTTGTACCAATCACATTTTTGTAATTAGGTCTTGGAACCAGTTCTCATGTCTCATTCTTCTCTATTTGATTCAGTTCTTCTTCCATGGCCTTGATCCAATGTTCATCATTGTTGGCTTCCTCAAAGTTGTTGTTGATTAATTTGGTTGGTTGTCATTGATGTCAACCCTTGAAGAAAGTCTGGTAGAGAATTCTGGTAGCACAAAGGTTTGGGTAATGGACCCAAGTTTGTTTGATGGAAAATGGTATGAGTTTTGATATATTTGCAAGTAAGACTATTCTAGATGGATAGTGCAAGGCATGCCATTTCCGGTGGTATGTGGAACGTCACATAACTGCTCACCATTAGAGATTTATGGCCATGTGAAGTTGGAGAACCCTCATGAGTCATCTAGAAGCCCCAAAAGGTCAAAGTAGTCAAAGTGTTTGCAAAAGAAATTATTTAAATAATAAAGTTAATGGAAATAATAAAGTTAATGGAGAACTCCCCAAAATAAGGAAAGTGGGATGCTACATGAAAGTATAAATAAGAGGCAAGGCTCTCTCATTTAATTACACTTGAACCTATTGAATATCATTGAATATCTATTTTGTGAAAGGTTATTTGGGGAGGTATTATTGATAGAGAAATGTGCGGCAGGAAAAGTGCGATAGAAAAAGTGCAGGAGAAAAATCAAAGCAGAAAAAGTGCGACAAAAAAATCACGGCAGAAAAAGTGCGGTAGAAAAATCACGATAGAAAAATCGCGGCAGAAAAAGTGCAGTAGAAAAATCGAGGCAACAACATGGTTGGGGTCTATTTATGAGAGATATGGCACATCTTATTTGAGGTATGTTTTGTGAGCTAGGGTTTAGCTCTTGAGATGGTATTGGATGTTCAATATTGCTACATATATCAAATTTGTTGAGGGATACAGTTGGTATTTTGTTGTTGGTATTTGGCATATGGGTATTGGTCTTTTGGTTGTGATGTGTTGTTGAAGTTGTTGGTTTAGCTTGAGGCTACATAACAGTGAGGTTGTGTCACATGGTTTTATGTAATGGTTTATGGTATTTGGTTTATGGATAGAGTGGTGAATGTTTTATGGTTTTATTGGTGTATGTCTTTGGTATATGGTTGAGGTACATGTTGGGTACATGGTTGAGACAAGTAGTTGATGAGTTGGTAGATACATGAGGTGTATAGTTGATGATGTTGGTACATCTTGATGAGTCATAGTTGATGTGAAATTGATGCATGGTTGATGCATGGTACATTTTGGTTCAGGTTATTGGTACAGGTTGTTTGGTGCAGACTGATTAGTACAGGTTTTTACAGGTTATTGGTATAGGTTGACAGTGAGAGGTTGATAGTGACAGTGGTTGATTTAGTGACAGTGACAAGTTGTCTAAATTTGGAATTTATATTTCAGGGCGGTTGGACGAAGCAAGGATAGGTGGTTTTAGCCACCTTTCGGTTGTAGTCGGAGAATATAGGGGGTTGTAGCCAGAGAATTGAGGAGTTGGAACTTCCCTCGGGTTGTAGACTGAGAAACTAGGGGATTGGAGCCTCCTTCCAGTTGCAGCTGGAAAACAAAGGAAGTTGGTGCTTCCAATGAATGTAACTCTTAAAGACATATAAAAAAGCATTATGTGGTTTTCTCCCGCTTTGGGTTTCCACGTAAAACACCGATGTACAGTGTATGTGTATGATTGTTTATTTGTGCATTGTTTATTTACTCTGCAACTATTGGATGATAATGCTACATTGATATAACACTTGCATTTGGTGGTTGAAAATGATTAAATTTCTCTATTACTGATTCACCCCCCCCTCTCAGTAATCGACCAATTTGTATCAGAGAAGGTTCCTTCAGAAATCAGGTTAACCACTGAAAGGTAGATCATGGAGAGCAACAACATGTATAAAAATGGAATACTAGAGTTTGATGGACAAAAGTATGCATTTTGGAGTAGAAGGATGAAAACATATATACAAGCACAGGGATTTGAAATTTGGCAATCTGTTGTAGATGGATACAAAGAACCAGCAGTTCCGCCGACAAATGAAAGAGCAATAAAACTCGGGAAAAATAATTCCAAAGCCACAAATGCACTTCTGAATGGTCTTTTTGAATCAGTGTACACCAAAGTTGTACATTGTAAATCCTCTAGAGAGATTTGGGACAAGCTTCAAAATATTTATGAAGGATATTCAAAATTCAAAGCAGCAAAGCTTCAAACTTACAAAGGTCTATTTGAACAACTAAAGATGAAGCAAGACGAGAATATTGCAGCTTACTTCTTACGAGTCGATGAAATAGTAAATGTAATCATAGGATTGGGAGAAGAAATTAAAGAATCTGCAATTGTTCAAAAGGTATTAAGATTTCTTCCTATGATATTTGATCCTAAGATATTAGCACTAAAAGAAAGAGCATATCTAGACTCAATAAGCATGGACGAACTACATGGAATCTTCATAGCATATGAAATTAGAACTGAACAGGAAAATCTAGATATAAAAGAAGAAGCTTCCAAAGCATCCAAAAGGTCAAAGCAAAAGGGAAAGAAAAAGGAAAAAGAACATAGCAGCAACAATGACATCTCGGAAGATGATGAAGAAATGGCCAACTTTGTCAAAAGATTGAACAAATGAACCAACAACATATATAAAGGTAAGTTTTCATTGATTTGTTTTAATTGTGATGGTATTAGTCATTTTTATAACAAATGTCCTCATAAGAAAAATAAGAGGAATGATGAAGATTACTCAAATACAAAACAAACATATAAAGGAAAAAGAAGCACAAAGATAGCTTTCAAGAAAAGCTTATGCACCAAAGAAGACATATCCTCATCAGATGAAGATGAAGTCAGTGACAGTGAAACATAAAGAGTTATATTCATGGCAGTAGAAGACTCGGATAAATAATACACTGAAGAAGAATATGAAGAGGCATAAGTTGACTACCGTGAAGAATTTTTGTGTGCCATAGAAGTTATAAGAATATAAAAGGAGAAAAACAAGAAGCTACAAGCAAAACTAGACAAGAAAGAAGACACTCGAGAACCAGAACAAATGATCACAAATTTGAAGGTTCAAATAGAAGAAGATAAAAGAATTGAAGAAGTACTCAAAGAACAATTAGAAGAAAGAGAGAGGATCATTAGAAATTTGGAAGCAGAGATTGTCACATTAAGAAATGATCTTCAAAAGAAAAATATGCAGAACAAATCAAAAGTTTTGGATAACATTATTAGCAGTCAAAAGTCTCATCATGACAAGTCCAGACTTGGATACAATCAGACATAAAAGGGATAAATATCCAAAACAACAGAACAATAAACATATCCAAAAAGCTACGCAGAAACATTCAAAGGGGATGTGAAGACCTACAAAGAAGATTACAGAGACACTCCTCCACCGAGAAGATTCAGATTTCATAATCAACGACCGACAGGTAGGCCTCAGGAAGAAGAAGGATTCAAAAGATCTTCAACTCCCAAGTATCAAACTATATTTTTTGATTTATGTTATGCATGTAATAATTTTTGACATAAAGTTATGAATTGTAGAGCTGACAGCAGGAAGATAAGCAACTTTGAAAGTCATACCCAAAAGGGTTATCTAAGAAGGCCCAGTGAAACACGGAGAATAAGTTACAACATGTTTGAATCATTGAGCATTGAAGTGGAATGCTACAAGTGTAACAACTTTGGACACATAGCCAAAGATTGTAGAATAACAGTTCCTCCTAGAGAACCACAACAAAACTACAATAGTCACAGACAGGAACGTCATAAGAGAACATGGATAAGAAAGAAGAATCAATATAGCAATGAAGAATGCACACTCGCTCTACAAGCTAAGCAGAAGAAATGTGGTTGGTATGTTGACAGTAGTTGTTCAAAACACATGACAGGTGATAAATAAAGGTTTATTAAGTTAAGAAAGGAAATAGATGGATCGGTCTCCTTCGAAAATGATGATTCAACTAAAATAATTGGAAAAGGCACAATCAGAATTGGAAACAACAATACCAAGGCAGAAAATGTTCTACTAGTAGAAGATATGAAACATAATCTTCTAAGTGTGAGTCAAATGTTTGACCAAGTTCATAAAGTTACTTTTGATTCACAAAAGTGAGAGATAAGAAAAGAAGGTTCATGGAAATTGATTGCAACCACTGCAAGAACTTCAAGAAACATATATGTATTAACTAAAACTGGAAATGAAAAGTGTTGTCTAGAAAAGGAAAATGAAAGTTGGCTATGGCACAGAAGAATGGGTCACATGCACTTTGATAACCTTGTCAAAGTCAACAAAAAGGAAGCAGTTAGAGAAATGCCCCAGACTACAAAACCAACCAACACTTTATGCAAGCATTGTCAACAAGGAAAGCAAACAAAGACCAGGTTTAAATCAAAGGAATATTCAATGACAAGACCACTGAAAATTGTGCATATTGATCTAGTTGGACTAACTAAAACAAAGGGTTTAAAAGGTGAGAAATAATTTATGTTATTAGTTGATGATTATACAAGAATGACTGCGGTTTTCTTTCTCAGGAACAAGTCAGAAGCTTTTGAAAAATTCAAGGTCTACAAGGAAATGGTTGAAAACGAAATGGATTCAAAAATCAAATGTTTGAGATTTGATAATGGAGGAGAATTCTCTTCAAATGAATTTATGGACTACTACAACATGCATGGAATAAAAAGGAAATTATTTGTTGCTAGGACATATCAACATAATGGAGTTGTTGAAAGAAAGAACATGACAGTACATGAAATGGCTTGAACAATGTTAATGGATTCCAAATTGACATATATCTTTTGGACACATGCAATGCATACAACGGTTCACATTCAAAACAGAGTAATTCTTAGAAACAACACTAACAAAACTCCCTACGAGCTATGGAAAGGAAGACCAAAAAATGTAAATCACTTCAGAGTATTTGGAAGCAAATGCTACATCAAAAGAGAAGATGACAGGATGGGAAAGTTTGACTCTCGTGTGGACAAAGGAGTACTTGTTGGTTACTCAAGTACAAGGAAAGAATACAAGTGTTACAATCTGAGGTTGAGCAAAGTTGTGGAAAACATTAATGTAACAATTGATGAAACAAGTGGACGAGAATTAAAGGAAGAAGAAAATGAATCAATGGAACATCTTTACGAAGAAGAAGCAAAAGATGAAGAAGAAGTAGAAGAGGAAGATGAAGAGGATCAGAGAAAAGAATCATCCTTTAGATCAGATTATCGAAAACAGAGATGTAGGAGTTGAGACTAGAAGAAGAATCCGTTCACCGGAACAAATGCACCTAGCACTCTCATCTACGATTGAACCAAATAGTTTTGAAGAGGCCAGCAAGGATGAATTTTGGAATAAGGCCATGGATGAAGAATTGGATCAAATAGAGAAGAATGACACTTGAGAATTGGTTCCAAGACCAAAGAATAAGAATGTGATTGGCACAAAGTGGGTATTCAGAAATAAATTGAATGAAGATGGGCAGTTTACAATGAACAAAGATGGATTGGTATGTAAAGGATACGCACAGATTGAAGGAATCGACTTTGAAGAGACATTTCCCCCCGTTGCCAAAATGGAAGCAATCTGACTTCTTTTAGCTTATGCTTGCTCCAAGAATATTAAAGTATCTTTCAGATTCATCGCATTGGTTTTTTTCATATTCGATATTTCGGACCAAACCAGTGTTATCCATCATCAGGAAAATCACAACAATGGTCGTAAAAGTATTAGAACAAAAGTATTAAAGTATATCAGATGGACGTAAAAACATATTTTCTGAATAGGGAACTTGAAGAATAAGTCTACATTGAACAACCAGAAGGATTTCAGTTGTCAGAGAATGCAGATTATGTGTGTAAATTGAAGAAGGCCTTGTATGGTCTAAAACAGGCTCCTAGAGCATGGTACTCTAGACTGGATAAATATATACAACAGGCAGGTTTCAGAAAAGGAAGTGCAGACAACAACCTCTACATCAAGGTAACTCAAGATAGTATTTTATTAATTGAAGTTTATGTTGATGATATTATTTTTGGAAGCAATGATGACAAAGGATATGCAGAATGAATTTGAAATGTCATTACTCGGAGAACTATCCTTCTTTTTGGGTCTTCAGATATATCAAAGCAACCAAGGAATTTTTATTTCTCAAACTAAGTATATCAGAGAAATGCTAAAGAGGTTCAGAATGGAAGATTGCAAACTAGTTACCACTCCTATGCAAACTAGTTGCAAGTTGAGAAAAGATGATGATTCAAAATCTACAGACCAAAGGCAATACAGGTCAATGATTGGCAGCTTACTATATGTGACAACATCCAGACCATATGCAATGCAAGCAGTTGGACAAGTGGCACGATTTCAAGCAGCACCAAAGGAAACACATGTTGTAGCAGTGAAGAGTATTTTCAGATATCTCAAAGGAAAAGAAGAGTTTGGATTATGGTATCCAAAAGGAAAGGATATATCACTTATTGCCTACATAGATGCAGATTGGGAAGGTTTCATTACTGACCGAAGAAGCACCAGTGGATCAACGATCTACTTGGGCGAGTGTTTAGTATCATGTCTAAGCAAGAAAAAATCATCAGTATCCTTATCTACGGTCGAGGCAAAGTATATTGCAACAACATGTTGTACACAGGTTCTATGGATGAAACAAACTATGATAGATATACAACTTGAGTATGATGAGCCCATTCCAATCTATTGTGATAATACAAGCGCCATCAGTATCTCAAAGAACCCAGTGATGCACTCCAAGATGAAGCACATTCCAATGAAGTATCACTTTCTACGAGAACAGGTTGAAGAGAAGAACATCAGAGTTGAATATGTGGGCACAAAAGAAAAAGTGGCAGGCACCTTTACAAAACCGCTTCCACGGGAAGCCTTTGAGTATCTTCTTCAGAGACTCAGAGTAATTTCTACTCCAAAATGAATGCTTTTGAATGCTTATCATATATGTCTTAGATTTACGCGAGGAAACACCATAAAGAGGACATTTCAGTTTAGGAGATTAGTTTCAGGAAGAGTTCAGTTAGGGGGAGTATTCCCAAGGACATTTCAGTTAGGGGGAGAATCCCCGGATGGAAAGATACATTTTCCATTGATGACAAAGGGGCAAAGATTTATAAGATGCAAAGGGATCCGAAACCCCGAAGGCCGGAGCTGTGAATGACTCAGAATCGTAGATCGATGGATCCTTCGGGTCCCTTCCCAGCTGTTGATATACCGAGGATGCGTGGCGCTAGCCCCTTTTTTTCGGGGCTTGGGCACTTCGAGAGATAAGAGGAGTTTGCATTGCAACACTCCCGAACAACGAATCCCCAAGGTAACTAGAGTCGTAGATCTATAAATCTACGTGGCCGGATCTCGACTGTGAGATCCGAGGAATGTTAGAAGCTTGTTAGTCCGGGGGTGACGTGGTGCAGTGATGCCCCCAGGGTGACGTGGACCCCAGCTGACATGCCACATGTCACTCAGATTCGTGTGCGTCACATGCATTATAGGCCCATTGGAACGTAACACGTGTCACCTTGACCCCTCCTACGTGTCAGTTCCTAATACGTATCCGCCTAGCCAACGCGATTGGCGAAGTGACAGGGACTCTGGGAGTTCGGGACTTCGGTACTTTGAGGGTCTGGGATGTAGCATTGTAGAGAGACCGAAACGGTCCAGAAGTCGAAGCCACGTGGTGAGCTTACGGGACTTCGGAGGTTCGGAACTCCGAGCGGTCTCGTGTGTAGATAGTAAATAGGCGTGAAGCGTCGAAGCACTGAAGTACCGAATCCCTCCACAACTAACATAAGAGGAAGAGAGTAAGTCTAGTCATGAGATCAGACTGTGGATGGTCTTCCACTGTGGAGGAAGGAACTTGGAAATAGTATGTGTGAGGTGGATCCACGTGGGCTTTACGTGGCCCTCAACCAATAAATGCCCAAAGAACTTCAAAGAGATATATCTGTCGGTTCTGGACTCGGTTTTGAGCATGGAGACCATCGTTGGAAAACTCTGGATGAACAGAGTATAGTAGAAACCCTGAATGAAATATTTGATCACTTAAGGAGAACAAAATTTTAAGGCCCCATCCCTAGGAAAGCCACTCAAGGGTCAGGTGAGTTACATAGACCCCATCTGTCTAGTGATTTCACTGGTAAATTATACGGAGGTATACATTGTTGGGTATGTGTTATATTCTTTGCATGTGTGTGTGTGGGTGCGTCAGATATGACAAATGCGTCTGACGATCCCTCGTACTAGTGCCTTGTTTGTGTCATGTGCGTCGGGCGCTTTCCTAGGGGGGTCCAAGAAGGGGGCAAGTATGCCGCCCCTGGTTACGCGCAATGTTCGGCACTGGGCGTAGCTCGAGGCAGCGCCCCGAAAAAAAAATTGGGCGGTTTTTGCTATTTTTAGCGGATTTTGCTATTTTTAGCGGTTTACTAAAAATAATCTCGGTTTTAGGGATTAGGGTTTTGGTATCTACGGAATACCTAAAAACATTGTATATATTGTATAGTGAATGGTGAAATTCGATATAATGAATATA